>JAAOAJ010000375.1:0-106214 GCA_013781345.1 Fusarium coicis
AATAGCATTATATAAAAGATCAGAAGTATGTGATTCTGAAAATGCGTTTATTAGGTTATATAAGGCTATTATAGGTGTGCGCAGGTAAGGGAAAGTAAGGAATTCTTACCTTGTAAGGCATATTAATTTTGGAGGAAGAAAATAAAGCTAAAGCTAGGATTGCGAGGAAATGTGTATTATATTATTATGTGACCCTAAAGGGCCTACTTTGGCTTATATAAGGAGCCTATAATAAATCAATTGAAAAATCGGATAGATATAAATGCAACCTAGGGCACCCTACGGGGGGGGGTTGGCCTACTACGAAATGAGTTTTGGGCCAGTGCTCCCTACAGTCTTCCGTACCAGGCACCAAGCCTCTCTAAATGGTCAAAACGCGCGGGGTTGGTTTAAAGCCTGAAGTTGTTAGAAAAGCGGTTGGTCTCTTGACAGACCTCTAGAAGTATGTTTTATCAGGGGCGGTAAGAACATTTAATCACGGTATGTTGAAAGTTGAGGAGTTGGAAAGATTGTATAGATAGGGATGAAGCCAATAGCCATTCTGGGACGTTTCGTACAAGTCACATAGCCTTAAACTACCCAAGTATTTAGGAGAGATCAGCCTGAGCATTGTCATTTGAGAATACAGTGAAGCTCAAACTCCCAACTCCGTCAGCATATTGCGAACACCGATCTGGAATGCTCTTAAAAGGCCAGAATTCAACTCCAAAACCATGCTTTGTACGGCGAAAACTCCTCGCACGTAGTCATTCCTCGTACTCGCAATCCTTCACGATATTTGATCTCAGGCCACTCCGGCCCCTGCAAGCGCATGGCTTGCATATGCATTTCTTTCGGAATTTCATTGGTGGCCATACTGGACTTATTCTTGTAGTACCTCTCCTGCCGCCGGAACCAGCATGCGATTGGGTTTCCCATAATGCACTCAAAGTCCTCAGTTGTATCATCTACCCAAGCTCCAGGCACTTTTATCTGAGAATCTTCAAGTGCTGTCCAGAACTCGCCAGACAGCTCCTCTACACATGGATCCCAAGAAAAGGACCAGTCATCAGCACGTGGCCCTACTGACAGAATTACCAGTGAAGGCCCAGACTCCGGCAAATGCGCCCCTAGCCGAAACTCCATTTTCGTGTCCTGGCACGCGGCATCCTTTTGGAGATCCCGGTTGTATAGTAGTTCTAGACTCATATACTCTACTAGGTTGATGCCAGCTGCTGCAACATCCTCGAGCCACAGAGTAACGGCTTTTTGTATCCACCGCTCGAAAGGGAGGAGTCGGAATTGCGGTTTCCATAGTGCTTCAAGAGTACTGGCAAGATTCCAGAAGGCCCCATCATGTGGATGAACGATATCCAAGGGTGAAACTCCCAGAAGCGCCTTTCTCGCTAAGCACCTCCAGTCATGGAAGCTCTTGTCGTTGTTCAAGAGGGCATGGAAATACTGGAATATGAGACTCGAATAATAGCAGCCGCAAGTACCATCCAGGTATGGTGTGCAGACGACCGGAGGGAAGTCTGAAATTCCAGCGAGACCACTTTTTAGCAACTCTAAAGGGACTGCTGGGTTGACGTCGATCCAGTTAAACGAGGGCAACACTTGACTGACAGATCCTGTCTCAGATAATAGAGTGTATACACTTGGAGCTATCCAGAAGGCATCTCTGAAACAATGCCCTCCCAGATACTCAATTGATATGCCCCCTATTTCTTTTGTCCACTGATGGGCAAGCTCTATTGGATTCTCTACTAGAGGATCCTTCCAAAACCAGAGGTATATGCACAGAAATAGATTCGATGTGTCGACATCAGAAATGCTCATTCCAATGAGAATGAGAGTCTTGATGGTTTCGAGCTGTTGGTACCAAATGGCAATCTAAAAAGTCAGGTTGTGTTTGATCAAAAAACATGGCAACTCACGTCAAGCAATGAACTTCCATAAGGATCAACGTCGTAGATTGATGCCTCTTTGTTCTTGAAGAGTTCGATAATATGTTCAACTTGCCCATTGGCGACGGCCTGGATTATTTCAGCACCCCAAGGCCGGACGTTCCTAGGGTTCAATTGGAAAGTCCACCCGGTCGATGCCCGAAGTACTGACAAGTCCCAGGATCTTTGTATGAACCAAGGCATATGTACCCTTGCTTGGAAGACTAGAAACAACATTAGCCATTTTCGCACCATTTTTGTGGTATAAAAAAAGATGAACTAACGTCGCGCCTTGTCTGGCACGCAGTGGATTGAAGAGCTTTCGGCAACCTCGTAAGTCTGAAAAGTGAAGCTGCCTAGTAGACCGGGTCGTCTTCGCGGCAACGGCTTTTTGGCGGACCAAATGTTGAAGTCGCGAGACGCAGGAGACTTGGAGTTATTTTGAGACTGCTCGGCCTGTTCCTCTCTAGGTTCCCCACCTTGTGACTGGTCCTCTTCTTCACTGCCTGCTGGAAGTTGCTTCTGATGCTCTGAATCCCGCCAGCTTCGTATCTCAGAAATGATTATTTCCGGTTGCGCGCGAGACAAAGCACTGTAAATGTTAAGCCGTGCTTGCAACATGGCGAATGAGTCGCGACTTACATCAAATAGGTTTGTTGGGAGAGAGACAGCAGCTGGAGGGCTGATGTGAGTCGATGCTGGTGATCTTCAATCACGTCTCTTTTGATCCTGACTTTGAGCTGGGCTATCAGTCTCGTACTGGTCTTTGCCGCGTTGATCTGTGCCTCCATGTCTCTGACCAAGGTAGCGAGAGTCTCTACCGCTTTCCGAGAATATTCCAGGCTTCGCTTGGCCGCAGAATCATTTCGGATCATATTGCGAGTCTTTCCAAACTCATGGTCCATTTCTTCAATGGCAGGAGCCAAGATCTCCAACTGCTCGATGCATCTCTGAATGCTGGCGGGGACATCTTGCACTTCGTCCCATAATCGTTTGAGTCGGATGGTGTTGGTGCCGAGCTTCCCTGCTACTTCGACTATTGTGATAATACTGGAAGCCAGGCCGAGTGTTTCTGCCATATTGGTGGAGATGAAGGCTTCGAAAGGTTGGTGGAAATTGACGGGGTAAGTAGTAAAGCTGAGTCTGCCTCATCTGACAGGTGCTGGGCTCTGAGCCTCAACGACTCCGCCTTATGCATGATGACACACGTGCTGGGCTGTGACTGGCCCATGGGTTGAAAATAACTGCCATCATGATCAGCATCGGAACGTATCAAAGATTGAAGCTGTCGCAGCTACGGTAAATCGCCAAGGCTATTGAAAATACAACCCTCATCTAGCGCAGACATCCATTTCAGCTCTTATGTAGTAGTTTCAAGGTTACAGTTGAGATTACAAGGAGATCTAACCTTGGGCCACCAGTCTCTCCTTTGAAGTTTCGAAGTTTCTAGGTCTTCCCCAATCGGATAATCGGGGACCAGCTTTAATGATCTTTTGTCTATGAACATAGGAGTACCAACAAACACTGTGGAGAATGGCGCCATCGTGAGGAAGCTGTTGGCTGTCTCTTCAGTCTTTGCCTATTACTGTGGGGTAGTCTAAACAGAATGGTTATGGAATTCTCCGAAAGTATTGCACTAACTTCTCCTATAAAGCACTTGATCCCTCCAGCTGTCACTCTACCAACAGCAATCAACCAAAACGCGATGGCTGAACCAGAAACACCTCTAACGCCCCCTGAATCAGACGGCGACTCTTATGAGGGCTCTGACGTCTCTGATGAAACGCAAGAGCCATGTTTGACGCCTGATGAACTTGAGGCTTTGTTTGTCGACTTTTATTCGTTTCTCACAAGTTTACACTACGACAAGTCTCACCTCAAAATCCCCCCACCTACCGGGTGGTCACAAATCACACCTGAGCGCTGTGGACACTTCAAATCCGACTATGCTATAGAAGTTCTTCGCCATCTTCCGTACTTCGATAGCGCATGTATCGAATACGTCCATTACAAATCCAAGCTTCTTGACCTCACTGCCTTCACTCTTAAAGACTTTGAGAAGCACAAGAACTACCATCAAGACTGGGGATTTTGGTCATTAGAGAGAGGGCAGCTGGACCCCAGCGATGTTGTGTGCATTGCCGTAGGCCATGAGAGCTTTAGTCGTGAGTTTTGGCTGAACGTCAAAGACTGCGAGATCTTTGAAGACTTCCATGCGGGTGATATGCTTGATGCCGTTCCAGTTGAGGATTTCTTCGACGACCTCAAGGAACGGTACCAGTCATTGAAGCTCATTCCTGGAAAACGCAGGATTACAATCGAAGCGGAAAATGTGCCTGAACGAGATGGAAAAATCACGGAGGAAGAAGTGACTGACCAAACAGAGGAATGGGGAACTGATCTGGATATTCAGTATGTGAGGCAGATCTATCGTGACCATGGATGGCCTGGGTCTTTCGATCTACAGACAGCATCAGAGGCCATCGGCAAGTGGCTAGAACCCTTGGGAGGAGGTTCGGGAGGAGGGCCAAGAGGTCTCGCATGGCAGCAAAGTCCTTCTGACTGGGACGAAACTCGATGGACATAGGTTCCAGAAATAGGAAGAGGGAATCAGTGGTTAAATTGACGGCTTATATATGTATTACAGGAGAACAAAGGTCTAATCTGCACGGCCCTATGATACCGTCTCTTTGTTTTCATCTCTATTATCAATCTGGTGAAACGTAGGCCCTGGATAATGCTTCGAGGCTGACACAAACCACCAAACCGTGATCAAGAAACAGAGACCACACAAAATGACAGAGTTGTAGTTCATCGTTGTTGCATCAAATGGCATACCGAAGGCTGCCAGCGGTCAGTGAAATCTCAGAGAAAAAAAAGGTTAAGGAATGCTTACGGAAACAAAAGAACACGTCAAAGACCACAATCAGTAGTATAGTAAGTCCGTTGATCCAGTATCCAAAGTTCTTTAGGTGGAAGGGACCGGGCGAGAATCGTTTTCGGCCGCTCAGGACATTCGACACAATTGGAATCGCGTAAGACACAGTTGTGATGATGATGAACGACCCAGTCAAGTTGCTGAAGCCAACCGAACTTCCCAGCGGAATTGCACCGATACCCGAGGCAATGACTGCCACGAACAGAGTTGACTCAACTGGGGTACCAAGCTTTGCACTCACTCTGCTGAATAAATCTGAGAATGGCACAGCTTGGTCTCGAGCCAGGGTCCAATAGGTACGGCAGTTGGTCAAGACCGTTCCGATGACACAGCAAAGAGATGAGATGAGAATGATAAAGAGTAAGGCAAAGGTAGCCGCGGCGCTTCCGGTAGCTTGGTGGTAAATGCCAGCCAGTGGAAATGTGTTGGAGTTTCCCTGTAAAACCGATAGGTCGGAAATGGCGTATCCCAAAACAATGGCAAAGGCCAAAGCATAGACCCCACCGATGGAGATGTAAAGAAAAATAGCTCGAGGAAGATCCTTCTTCGGGTTCTTGGTCTCTTCAGCCATATGGGTAATCGCATCGAGAGTTCCAATCGTGAAAGCTCCATTGAGAATACCAACCATAAAAGCAACACCATCGTTCCACCCAGTTAGGTTGTTCTCATGGAACGAGTTCCAGACGAAATCGCTAGAAGCATGCTTTGAGGGCATAACAGCGACGATAATTATGGTCACAAGACCACCTGCAACGACGAGGAACAGACCAAGCTTCTGTGTATATGGAACAAGTCGGTTCGAGAAAATGACGACGAAGGTACTGAGCCAGATGACGATCAGGTAAGCGACGTAGACATGCCATGCGGAGGGAGAGAAGCCGGGCGTGAGAGTGGCGTAGCATTGAACACCTGCGTTGGCGGCGACTTGGACCAGCGATGCGAGACCGAACATCCAGCCATAAAAGTTGATCCAACCGGTATAGAAGCCTGTAACACGACCCCATTTGGGTCCCGCAGCTATGGTCGCCCAGTGATAAACACCGCCAGAGCTGGGGCATGATGAAGCAAACTTGGGAGATGTTAGATGTGCCGAGCTAGGTCTGGGAGATCATTCATACCTCTGATATACTTAGACCAATGAAAGTGTAGTAGATCACTGCCACAATGAGGCCGTAGATGACACCTGAAATGCCACCGCTGAGGATAGAAACTGAGATTGAAGAACCAAGGACAACCCAGGCATTGTTGACTGTGACTGCAATGCCTGTGAGCCCAACGAGACCATACTGGCGAGTAAGCTGATCTGTATGGCCAGACGCATTGATGACGGAGCCTTGTTCCGTTGTCTCTCCTTCAGTGATGTCTCCTTTCTCAAGGATACCACCGTTGACCTTCTCAGCCTCCATTGCGAGTGTGACAAATTAGCTGACTGAAATGATCAAATATGGCACAAGAGGTGATGATCAGACTCAATTACACGCCGTCACATGCTATGATTCTCGCCGAAAACTCCCATTTGCAATTGAGACGCATGCACTTATATCTATATATGCATGGCCATATGAGGCAAAGATAAGTAACACGGAGATAGGCTTCGGTGGCTTCAGTGCGTGTGCGACCCTATTATGGCTAGCACCATGTTTATCATGCGGCAGACGGATGCCGATACCACGTTTTTCTTATCAGGGCAGAGGGTTTTGCTAGAATGCGAGACTAATTGCTACCCCAGCTCCTCTTATCAATTGGGGGTTCCAGATTTCCGTCTTATCTCGGCGCAGAACCGTTACATCGGTCTAGAATCTTACGACTTCGCTATGACATTGTTCATGCGGAGATCTTACGCTCAATGGAGGATATGTGCCGTGCTGGCATACCTAGAAGTCACGGAAAGAGTAGAAGGGGGTTGAGGCGAGAACGCTTTCATGATTCCAGGGTGAGATTGACTGCGTCTATTATTTTCTACCTGGTCATCTATCTCAATGTACAATCTCCATGCCACCATTCTCAATTCTGTCTGCAGCCCTCTGAATCTCCTTTCGCCAGTCACACAAAGCAATTATAATCCACTCTAGAATACCAACCAGAAACAGTGCGACACATTGTCCAACCCAAAGTCCAGAAAGACCCCAGCCGTGGAATGCAAGCCAAATTCCCGCTGGTAGAGCACCTCCATAGTAGCTAATACAATTGACAAGTGCCCCAACCCATTGTCGGCCCATACCTCGCAGCGCTCCTCCACAGCTTCCATTTAGACCATCTGCTATCTGAAAGAGTGCGACATAAGGCATGATATGAGCGACAAGTGAGATGACGTCCTCATCGTCGTTGAACAAGCGGCCGATGACATTCTTTGTAGACATGAGGATCGCAAGGATGACAGTCCCGAAGAACACAGATAGGAGTGCTGCGGCATGCGCACAGCGTCTTGCCTGCATAGGATCTCCCAAGCCCAAAAGATTGCCCAATCTAGAGGATGCGGCAACTCCGAGGCCAAAGGGAATGGTGTTGATGATTTGATCCAAGGTCATGACCACGGACTGGGCAGCGAGAGGGATTGTTCCAAGACGACCAGCTGCGAGAGCAACAATCTCAAAAGCCCACCACTCTGTACCAACGTGAATGACACCGAGGAAAGCAAGCTTTGCAAAGGGACCGAGATGTTGAAGAGCTCGGCGTGGCTCAAGTCCGCCCCAACATTCGCCCCCTTTCACAAAGGTGGCATAGCCTACTAAGATGAAGAATGATAGCCAGTACGAGATACCAGTGGCAATTGGTGATCCATAAAGACCAAAGCCGAGAGGGTAGATGAAAATGTAGTTGAGCAAAGCATTGAGGGGAGAGGTGACGAGCAGTGCATAGGTACCAGGACGATAGATCCCTTGAGCTTGAAGGTACTTCTTCATCGCCTCAAACCATACGTAGCCAAGGCCACCGGGGATCAACAACTGCAAGAACTTGGGTCCTTGAACACAGATGAAGTCCTCTTGTCCAAGGGCCCGGAAGATGTATCCTGAGAAGCACCAGATGACAGCAACCACTGCATAGAAGCCAGTCAAGACAAACAAGCCCCTCTGTAGCAGTATTCCTAGGTCGTGTTTATTCTTCGAGCTTGTATAGGTACTCGAGCCGAGGGTATCGAGGGCAGTTGTCCCGCCGAGAGCAATGAGCCAGGCTGTTGCCATGGCGAACATGTAGGAGAACGCAGCGGTCGCAAGAGATTCAGGTGAAAGACGGCCGACCATGAGGATCGATATTGTTTGAAGACTGTTTTGGAGCATGTAGGCCAGTATGACTGGTACAGAGGCTTTGACGAGGATGACGGTTTCGTCGAGCCATGGTGAGCGACTCTTGGGTTTGATCGACGAGCCTTGGATAGGCTGGATGAGGGGAGTTTCTTCGTCTGGGAAGGACTCAAAGTGAGTGCGACGGGTTTGAGGTTGAGGGGCCATTTTGCTTCCTGTTTGTGTGGTTTCAACGACTCCCTTGGAGGGTGATGATGGTGATGAAGGAAGAGGTTTCAAAACTCAGCAAGCGACAGCCAAACTCGGTGCGAATCAACAGGACTTCTCAATTACTTGAATTCGACAATCCTTTGCCATTAGAAGTCGGTAAGAGGCACTATTACAATTTGGTAAAACTTTTGCCAACACAGAACTGCTGATAAGCATGCAGTCATGGTAGGATGCATTAATCATGTCGGCATACTCAGCTGCAACGCGCCATTTTCGCTAGTCTGCGGGATTTGCAACCTCACGATCATCAACTTCCGCCGGCGTAACACAATACTGCCTCGAGAAGCATCGACGAGAACTCATCGTCGCACAAGAAGCTTATCAGCACGTATCATAGGTTTACTCGATTCGGCAACTTAGCCACGATAACAATGCGGAGGTTGCGGGGTGCCGATCTGATTCTAGCTGCATCGAGGAATCTACCCCAGACTAGCCTATTTCAGATACTTACGCGCTTCGAGGACGCCCGTTGATTTTGAGGTTGTAAGTGATGATGGTTTCTGCATGAGATTTTGATGATGATATCACTTTGGAGAAAGAGGAATTAGTTGGCAGATGGAATTACGTTGGTGGAATGATGGACCAGTCGCCAGCATGAATGTAACTGTGATCCTGATTTGAGTGTCTCCGGAAGCCGAGCTATCATATGGCATAAATACTAGCTGTCGTTCTACCATTTGCAAGAGATACCATTCTTAACAGTGCCATTCTAAATTTCTCTCAGAATGTTGTACAAGTCCCTCCTCTCACTGAGCCTTGCTTGTGTGGCTCTCGCACACGGCGACCATAGCCATGACCAAGAGCCCATGTCAGGTCCTCACCAAGGTCTCTGGTACAACACCCTTCCCGGCGATGGCGGCACTCAGGTAAGAATCTCAAATCCGATGGTGGCAAATCAGACTGATAAAGTCTAGGCCGACTCCGTCTTCTCCGGCATCAGCACCTTCGGCCGTCTTCCATATCAGCCATGCTTAAAGGCGAACAGCATCAAGTATGACATTGCCTTCATCGGTGCTCCCTTCGATACAGGTACTTCTTACAGACCTGGTGCTCGCTTCGGACCTTCTGGTATCCGACAGGGCTCTCGAAGACTCAACCTCTAGTAAGCCAGCCCTCACACTGCCTTTTACCCACTAAGACTAACTGATGCTATAGTGGAGGTTACAATGTACCTCTGGCTACCAACCCCTTCAACAGCTGGGCCACAGTTCTCGACTGTGGTGATATTCCAGTCACCTCGTAAGTTTAGTCCCTATGATCACACGCCACTGTCCTAACGACCCAAGATACGATAACCAGTGGGCGCTTCGGCAGATTGAGGAGGGTCACTACAACATCCTCTCTCGTCCACCAGCCACAGATGCAGACAAGTCTGGTCCAGCTCTGAAGAGCCGAACCCTTCCTAGAGTCATCACCCTTGGCGGTGACCATACCATTACTCTTCCTCTCCTTCGCTCCATCAACCGTGCCTACGGCCCCGTGACAGTGATTCACTTCGATAGTCATCTGGACACCTGTAAGTCTAAAAGTGTCTCTACTCCCTATCCATTATTGACATAGGAACAGGGAAGCCCAAGGTCTTTGGTGGCTCTCCATCAGAGGTCGCTGCTATCAACCACGGCACATACTTCTACCATGCAGCTATGGAAGGCCTTCTCCGCAATGATACCAACATCCATGCTGGTATCAGAACTACTCTGAGTGGTCCTAGCGACTACGATAACGATGGATACTGTGGCTTCGAGATCGTAGAGGCTCGAGAGATCGATACCATTGGTACCGATGGTATCATTGAGAAAATTCTCAAGCGCGTCGGCACCGATCGTCCTGTTTACCTTTCTATAGACATCGACACTCTTGATCCGGCCTTCGCCCCAGCTACCGGTACTCCTGAGACTGGAGGTTGGTCAACTCGAGAGCTTCGAACTATAATCCGAGGATTGGAAAGCTTGAACCTCATTGCTGCAGACATTGTCGAGGTTGCCGTAAGTGTTACTTGAGGAGTTCAGATAAAAGTGATCGAGACTAACGAAGTGATTTAGCCTGCCTACGACACTAATGCTGAGCACACTACCATGGCAGCCGCTGATGTTCTCTACGAGGTCATGTCTATCATGGTCAAGAAGGGACCTCTCAGCCGCATGGTTGAGGGTAAGAAAGAAGAAGAGCTGTAAGGAAGTCACGATTGAAGACACTATGATGTCGTGGGGAATGGCTCAATCAGGAATTGAGGCATCGAAGACATATGAATCACATATAGGATGGTGTGTGTGCTAGATGTATTTCGATTTGGGCTCTTGCTTTAAGTTAGAATTTTTCAAAACAAAACAATATTATATGACAACTTTTCTAATTATTCAAGTTGGGTCAGCTGTTTTCATGGTGAATGATCGAGCAGAGCTTACCTAGTAAATGGCTGGCACACAGATATCCCTCAAAATCGTTGCAATCCTCTCTAATCTTCCAGATGTCTTTGAGTGCTTGCTCAATCACCTTGACATGCAGCGAGCCAATACAAATCTCAAGTTTATGGATCTTATCAAGAATGAAGGCCTTCTGTTCCTCTTTGTAGGCCTCGCAACCCACTGTAAACAGGGGCATAGCCATTGCGACCCAGGTGTTGCATGGCTCGCCTTGGGCCATGTTGCTGATCATTCCGCTGATAGTCTGAACAGCATCCTGTATGGGTTGTGATGACGAAGGCAAGTCATATAACTGTCGATATAGCTGAATCAAGGTGGCCTGTTGAAAGACTTTGTTACAGAGCGCAAAGTCGCGACCTGATTGTGACGAGAGCGAGGAAATTGAGACGCCGGGCGGTGACTTAACATCTCGCCTGATCATAGCGTTGAGCTTGCCGAGTAAGGTATCTGCGTCAATAGAAGAGTCTTCTATGCCTGGCCCTGGTGTAAATGCATTAATCTGCTGCAAGATATCGAGGAGTTCTTCGCTATAGCCCAGAAAGCCATCAATCTGATGATTGTATGCCGTATTCGCAGGAACAATCAGGTTGGCCTTTTCCGATGTTATTTTAGGTACGTGCGGTAGCGTCTCCAAACTGCGATACAGCATAAAGAGATGCTTCATCGCAGATCTCAAGGCACTATCGCTTGCCACAAATCTGTGATAATCATGACGGCCTTGAAGAAGAGCTTTAATACCCTGCAAGTGAATTGGCCACCTGAACATTCCCTGCTGACCTGAAAACACGTCCGCCAAGCACCAGATTAGGCAAGTTGCAATAAGAATCTCGCTCTGTTGTCCTTGTGCTAAAGCTGATCTCAGCAAAGGCAGGCCCGAGGATTGCAGGTGCTCCATGATTCGATATGTGCTCGTTCCTTCGACTTCCGTCATGCCCCTCGACTCAAAGCTTGCGGTTGATAGTGCAAGACTGGCAGAGAGGAGATGAGGAGATTCGAGCATGGTGGGCATAAGGCCACGACGAAAGTCATCGTGGATAGTTGGGTGACTCGACAACGAGGCCAGAACACCTTCGGCAAAATGATGCAGCAACTTCTTGTACCGCCTTGGGAGCGCCAAGCCATTTGGAAGGGACTCTGGTATTGATGATACGGAATTAGCTTCCCCTGTACCAAGGTCCAGCGTGCCGCTGAAGCTTATTGAATTACTTGAGCCTACTCAATGGGGTTCAGTAAGTGATATGACCTTCATTCCTGGGATGCACATACCATTTCGTCTATTCTGTACTCCTTGACTCCAGACCAGTCTCAGCTCATATTTGCAGGTCCGACGATTCGAGACACATTGACCGCAGCTAGGCTTCACTTCGTCACACTTACGCCTTCGTTTTCTACACTCACCACAACCTTTACGTGATCGTTTCCCAGTCATGTGCTTCTGTGATCACATGAGTATCGGCATCGGTCAATTGAAGCGGGCAATTGGTTTGGGGATGAAAGTCTGGGGTAGCAGGGTATTAAATGGCTGAATGGTTACGATAAGAACGAAGCACTTGATTGGGTGATAAGCATCACTGCGGGCTTATCTTTATCCCGATCACACCTTGATATTGGCTATTCGAGGAAGTTCTTGCTTCCCATAGCATCGAGTGCTTCAATTGAAAATATAGATTATGAATTTGCCTTTTCTACTGTATTCGTCTTTAATGACTCGATGGTCGTTGCTGCTGAGGTATCATCACTACAAAAGTGGAACTTGACTGATTGAGTATAACGCGGGTGTGGATTAGCTTGGTGTGTGGGCAATCCAGTCGAAGTACCACGAAGAAACGCTGCTTCCTTCCCATGACATCTCGGCAATTGTAAGAATACACGTGGATGATCTTACTATTCGATAATGCTTCCCATATGAGATAGCTGATAGTTCAGGTTGAAACGACCTGCGGCCTGACTGAATTCGAATTTGAGCTACCAGCTCAGTCATCTGCTAGGTTTTCATAATATCAGGTATATTTTGTAGCAATTTATCATGCATTCTGAAATTTTATCCATGCCATTAGCCAGATTTGTTGTTTACATTCAGGACTCATGGTGAGAGTTTATAGCCTTATCCTAGCATATAAAACTTAGAGATGTCAGTTTGCTTGAGAGCGGTATGAATTTTACTCGCTGCGGAGACAGTGTCAATATTGGCTGAGGTTATTCTCACAAGTGGGAGCTCACATGAGATGAAAGGGCATCATATAGCTTAGAATTATTGCGTGCTGTTGCCGAGTGGATATAGTAACACCAAGAGCAGAGATTATTGGTAGCATGCATTATGGGATTCCTAGGAATTGGAAAATGGACTCCATCCGAATAAGACGGTAATTAAAGTTTATATCTCTTATGAAAGTTGTGATACTGCAGTAGAGTCTGCGTGATTGATGAGTGCCAAATGTTCCCAAAGAGCTGTCGACAAACTAGGTTCAGTGGTAATCAATGGCATCAGATACACAACAGAGGAGGACTTGACGCCTTAACTTGGACAAATGAAATTATTGGCAATACGGGCCTTTGATTTTCGGACTTTCTCAGTTTTACTGACATGTGAATCCCCAACTGTCGGGAGGGAGCCTATGTGCCCGAAAGAGACTCAACTTGTCTCTATTCGGACGATTATCCGGCTTTAACCATCAATACATCACAGCCTTGGCGGTGGCTTTTTCTGCTTGGCGATGGATGAACCAATGGAAATCACGGTATTCGAGCTTCCCTTCTTGGAGATCACCGACAGCTTCATTCTTTTCTTTTTCTATAAAACTTAGATGCTCAGCTGAATATTTTGACTGCTCAGTACCGGCTCAGCCGTGCCTAAGATTACTTCTGCCTCATCCGCATCTCTTTTCAAAATGTCGTCCGCACTTACAACAACCGTCAATATCATTTCTGCGGCCATTTACACTATGGTGAGACCAACCGGTTCTGTCATAGACGCAAATCCCACCGCCACAACAATCGGGCTGGGGTGCCCAAGGCACGAGAACATGGAATGTAATCAGAACTATACCAATACCTTCGTGGTCGGGCCATGGGCCAGTACAGTCGTTCCAGAAGGACTGCCTTCTACTGGAACGTTTCGATGGTATTTCGAAATTGAAAGGGAGGCAATATCGTATGAGTGTCTCATGAGCTCTGGTATACGCAAGACTTGCACTGGACTTCAAGTTCCGCTAGGTTATACGAGGTGGGATACAGAGAGGGATTGGACACGTAATAGCTGGACTGTGACAGAGACGGATGAAATGCTGGATACCATTCAGTTGCCGATTGTCCTCACGTCTGGCAAGGAGCAGCTGGGAACTGATGTTCAAGCTACACCTACAGAGGATGCCAGCGAGATCTCTGCTTCACTACGAAAAGCCGCGACTGAAACCTTTCCTCCAGTCACCCCGACCTTTTTCATTTACGATGCAGAGGAATATATGATACATACACCAACGGGCTCAGTCGTAAGCGTTAATCCCACAGCTACCACCATCGAACTGGGATGTCCCGTCCAGTCCGATTGCCCATATGAATACAGCAACACCTTTGTCGTCGGGCCATGGGCCAGTACCGTCGTCCCAGAGGGTTCACCGTCGACAGGCACCTTTCATTTTTATCTTGCTAACAGTCACTGGGGAACAGCCCTCTCTGTGGAGTGTCTTATGAGTAGCGGCATGCCTCAGACATGCACGCACTGGGTTACAGAGATGCAAACCAGGACTTGGAAGGGCGGAGATATTTATGGAGGCCCAGTTACTGAAACCGCGACAAATATGATGCCAGGCGCGACGTTGGCAACGCAGTTTACGTACATGTCAATTGTTATCACTGCTGGTCAGGAGCTACTTGGGGAAGCTACAACAACTTCAACTGATACAGCGTCACCAGAGGAGACGAATGGGGTTGGATCGAGTGCTGCCTGTATTGCGGGCGTTGTGGCCATGGCTGTCATTGTTTCTCTTATCATAAACTAGTAAGATTCCATCGCTGAGACTTTGTTGCCATCTTGGATTACAGTAGGAGTTTAGTGTATTACAAGGTAACTACACTGAGAGTCTTTACTCTGTATCAGAGCGGAATTCCGCTTGATCGCAAGATATCAGATTAGCCGGCTTTAACCACCCGAAATTACTAGCCAAGCTCAGCCCTAGCAGGCTCCTATTCATCATACCATGAATTGACCAATTTTAAGAATTCGCCGAGATCCATGTGCCTCTGTATTAGTCTTAAAAGCATCACTATCCCACTCAAGACTCTTCATCACCAACATCCCACCATAGTCATTCGTTATAACTAAAATGTCGTCAGCACTCACCACACCAGTCTTCATACTTCCTCTGGCCCTCTACAAAGAACAAACGCCCTCAGCCATAGTAATCGCCGCCAATCCAACTGCAACAACAATACAATTATACTGTCCAGACGAGGTCTCCGCAGCGTGCGAATCATCTGGGTACAACAACCCCCTTGTGATCGGACCATGGGCTAGCAAGGCTGTCCCAGCTGGCGCGGCTTCAACGGGCGTCTTCCATTGGATGTTGTCATTGAACGATCTGGGCGGCGCCAGTTCTGTTGAGTGTCTTGTGAGCAGCGGCACGCCTCAGACCTGTACGACCATGGCGCTGCCGAAGGAAACTGAGGAAGACGGTGTTACCAACGTCATGACCGGTTTTGGAAGCATCACAAAAGAGTTTGAGCTCAGGTTTGGTACGCTGCCGATCGTCATCACCAAGGGTCAGGAGCTGCTTGAAAGAGCATCTCAGACCACAACCACGGATGATTCTAGTGCTACTCAAGCAACCGGAAGTAAGACTGAGGCTACAAGTGCAGAGGTCACGGCTACTAGCGCTTCAACTGATGCTGCGGCACCGAAGGAAACTAATGGAGCTGGATCAAGTGCTGTCCGTGTGTTGGGTGCCTTATTTATGGCCGGATTAGCCTCATTCATTGTGCAATTTTGAGGGGGTTAACATGAATCTATGGGCTATTTTCTAAGAATTATCCCGAGCGAATTCCAGGTGATGGGAGTACTTCAGAGCTCAATGTTTAGATACATATTCAGCAAACGGCATCACTAAGTTACCATATTATACGCCGCATATACAGTCTGATAATTATAGATGAAATAAAAATATCTTATTTATCGGTTTTTTTTTTTAAAAATGAAAGGACTT
Organism: Fusarium coicis; assembly: GCA_013781345.1. NCBI lineage: Eukaryota > Fungi > Ascomycota > Sordariomycetes > Hypocreales > Nectriaceae > Fusarium > Fusarium coicis. Next base: position 15,997 of record JAAOAJ010000375.1, read on the forward strand.
ACGAATCCTTCTCGTTCACGGGGAAGGGATCGATGTTTCAAGTCGAGCATTACGTCAGCGAAGATCAGCACAAAACCAGCGCAGCCTAATGTTGAAACTGGCATCACTAAAGTTGATTGACCAAGAATAAATCCACCAGAACAATGCCATCAGGGCAAACTCAAGAGGCCGTCGCATGGAGGGGCCGACAGACGACGATGCGACAGCAGCAGCAAAACATGCCGCCTGCAGTAGTACAAATCGTCCTCGCCCAGGCTAAGCGTCAATTCGACGAGCTCCAGCGAATGACACCAGAACAGCGACGCGCGAGTAATCGCATGGGCGCCACATACGATGATATTCCTATTACCGATCCCAATGATCTGATGCTTTTCAACGGCTTTTCTTCCACACAGCCCGATTTTGTCCAATTCGGCAAGGCTTGTCGAGAAGGTGATATGGCTACCGTCGAGTCCATCATTACCTCTAAATCTCGCACGCCAGCTTTCCTTCATGAAGGTCTTTTTAACGCTTTGGGTAGCGGCAAGGTTGATGTTACGCGCTATTTACTTGATGCTGGAGCACCAATCACAAGAATAACTCCATCATGGGCTTTGGCTGCTCCACAAGACCAGCAAAAGCCCTTGTTAGAACTGCTTCTGCAGCATGGCTGGACTGTAAACACACCTGGGTTCTACGGAGCTGTCCTACTACCATCCGTTATCCGTTCGGGCAACGATGATCTTCTTGACTGGTTTCTTGAGAATGGTGCAGATCCGAATCTTGGCAAACAACAGGACAATCGCGACCGTTTTGGCGATCCTGAAACGAATTCATGCGAGGCACTCGAGATTGCAGCAACGATAGGCACAGTCAAAACAGTACAGAAGCTCCTCGCCGCTGGTGCTAAAATTGAGAACGGAGCACCATTGTATTATGCAGCAGGTGCCTATCCACCGGGATCAAACCCTCACGCTGGAGTTATAACACCAAGCCAAGAATTTGACGAGTCCAGGATTCCTGTCATGGAATTACTGGTAAAGAACGGTGCGCGGGTGAACGATAAGTCAATCTCGCGCCATGTGACAGCGGAGTATCCAATTGTCAATGCTGTCATGGCGGGCGCTATCGAAAGGGTTAAATGGCTGTTGAGTCAAGGCGCAGATCCAGATATGAAGGGACAGTTTGGTAGTGCTCGCGAGTATGCTGGAAAGCTTTCTAGTGATGAGATGAAGCGTGTGCTACAGGTACTTTAAGGTACCAGGCTGGATTGAACTGGTGATGGGCGTGGAGGAAATCCTTTTAGATATTGAGACTTGAGCGAATGAATAAATCGTTTGAGAATGAAACTGAGTTAACACTATGGTCTACCGCTCGATACTATTGTGACCTGAGAACCCCGTATATACTTTTCATATGCATACCGTTTATTCGTGAAGCACGGAACCAAGATAAGCTTGTTGTCAGCATCATTTGGCAACCCATCAATGACCTCAATACTGCCTCGTAATGCTTTCGTGTCGCGTCGTGTCGCAAGAGCTGAATGCAGGGTCCTTTCAGGCTGTGCTAGATCAGGCGCCTACAGGGTCCTGGCTCTACTCTAGTGGCGGTGCAGTCCAAGCGCTGGAACGGTATGTCCCATTGGCCGCAGTTGGCTCACACAGCCACTAGAGCCCGCTTTCTAGCCCTGAACGCGTGTCGGAGACGAGTAACCTTAATTCTAAATAATCCCCGTTGTCGTTTACAAGTTAATCTCTACCCCTAAATCCGCGTTTTCTTAGCCTTGTTCCTAATCTCAAAATTTTCAACGACAAGACCCTAAGTTAAATCTCACATCTCAAACTCTATCCCTAAGCAACTACTTGCTCAGATATCTATACTACAACCTATCCGTCCTGCTCCGTACAAATGTGCTTATTCAATCTCTTCTCAAAAGACAAAGACGAAAAGGACGATCTACCGCCTCCACGGCCAACAAGTCTTGGGCGCAGAACACCAGAAGCCACATCAAGACTCCAAGGGAGCAAATTCGACGGTAGTCCAAGACCGTCTGGAGATAAAGACAAGTACGGCTACGGAGTTGGCTACAGCTCTGGCAATGGGTCATTAGGCGTTAGTGGACCGCATGGCGGTGGTGGCCTTTATGGTGGTGTCAATGGTGGTGTTTATTCTGGCGTCAGTGGAGGACCAAACGGAGGTGTTAATGGGGGAGTTTATGGTGGTGTTTCAGGGACAACGCATGGTGGCGGATTGGCGCCGGCTGGAGGGTATGGGAGCTCACCAGGAGGAGGTCATGGATACCTGTGATTGAAGAGAAGTGATTGGCGGCGGATCATTATTGCATTTTTTTTATTTTTGAGCGCTGAAATATCCTAAGATACCTTGAGCAAAGAAGAGACTTTGTCGCCTTTGACTGGGAGAGTCAAAAACAGACCAGCATCGCAAGCGGTTTATGGAACACTGAGTTGCATGTTATGCTAAGGCCGGTAGCCGCCTATTACTCTGCTATTCTTTGTCTTCAATTAACACGAGCTTTACCATCACGCTTGTCATCTTCTCAAAGCGAAAACGAGGTATCTGCCTATACGGCTGTCGGCTGTTTGAATGAACTTCGTTAAAAGACTTGAATACGCGCTTTGTTGTATGAGATAGACACGTGAAAGTAGAAAAACAGGTTAATTTGAATAACCAATGCACCCCAGTGACAGTAGCAGAACAACTCAAGCAATGTGTCTCATTCACCGCGACTTGAGCTTAAGACTGTTCGAATGAGATCCATGAATTACGTGATACATGCAGCCCGAACAATGGGCCGTCTGTTGTTTACCTAGTTGAACAGTAAATCTCTGAGCCATAAGTCACGGAATGATTCAGTGCTCATCAATCATTGTTTGTTCTCATGAGGCTTCACTATCCCGTAGCAGCTTTGAGAAAGTTGCGTACATTTTAGCCAAAGTTGAGATTGCAACAACACGGTCACTATTCGTAGTGTAAATACATTTCTCATTACTCATCTTCAACTTCAACTGAGTTTCTTTCCTTCTCACAACCCACCAGCCTCTCGTCTTTTCACCCCCCTCTATCTTATCTACAATCTTCTCAGCACACCCAACCTCTATCTTGTTTTCCGGTACGGTTATCTAGCCCCCCTTTGCCTCGGTCTTCCTGTCAGAGTATACCCATTCCCCAACAGTATTTTGTTCAGCACTATTCCATCCGACACTATCGAGTGTGAGTAGTTCCACGACTGGCTTCTATGTCTAATGGAGGCAATCGCCGGTCCTTCACGAGAGGACGAGTGGTCCCTGGAGGATATCTATATGAGCCATGGCGATAGGCTCAGATATGTCGCTATGTCTAATGATGAATATACAGCCTTTTTACAGTGGCGAGAATCACAGAAAGGGCAGACAGTGTTTTCATCCTAGTCAGTCCTTGTAAACCCTCTTTTTGCGACTATTATTTGCTGTCTGATCTTCAACATCGCACTCCCACAGACCAAGGAGTTCACTTTTGGACTTTTCAACTAAGTACAGGGGCTTGATGCACGACAAAGAGAACAACCCGAAATACATGAGCCTTTGGGACTTTGACATAAACGCAAAACCACTCTTGGAGATACTGGGGGCACTACGATTCTAGCTAAATCACTCCCGTCTTTCGCTTTGTTGTATTTGCATGAGATGAAAGGCGATATCACAACAACCTTATTTGCGCTGTGTCTTCGAAGCACCATCTCGGATGAATAAGATGCTAGGATTCAGGGCAAAATATTACTGTTCACTAAAGTAGATTAATCAATACTCTTATTAGTATCCGACGGTGTGCATTTCATTTCTATGCTCTAGTTTGATGTTCATCATTCTTCACCTCAGAAAATTCTTCGTAAATGAGACGCGACGAGTTTAGTGAGGACTCAACTCCCTCTTTTTCGCATTCTGGGCTGCTAATATACTTGTTCAAAACTACATACTCATTTAGTCAATAATCATATTATTGTATTAATAAAAGCCATTGGCCGTTTATGCTTATACTATCTATTTCCGGGGAATGCTCTGGTCCACTGATTACTCAGGACGATCACGTGTGGATACCACCGGGGTCTAGATCAAAACAGCGACCACTTTACAAGACCCCGAACCCTCCGCACTTCACTCATGGCGGCTAAAGATCCCCCCAACAGGTCCACCCTTAACAATACAGAGATAACCGAAATGGATGCTCCGGCTGAAAAGGTGCAGCAGCATCAGGTTGCATGCTTTAGCTGCCGTGCATCGAGGCAGAAGTGCGATCGCCTGGATCCTTGGTAAGTCGGTCTAGCCGTGGCCACCTTCACGCGAGACTGACATAGCGGTATTAGTTCTCGCTGCGCTTCTCACGATCGCATCTGTAAATATCCAGCTCGTTCGAACAGGGGTCGTAAGCATGGTAGCACAAAGTAAGACCATACATCACTCATAAGGCGTTTCTGACCGCTCCCAGCAAACCTGACAGTGTAGAGAAGCTCCTCGCTCGCATCGAAGAAAGCGGTGCTCGAGAGGAAGTCCTCACAGCACTTTTAGGCCAAACTCTTCCCAGTCCAAATACAACAGTGTCTATAAGAGGGACGCCGCGGACACATGGACAGGGGACTGATCCAGCGCCCGAGTATGGCCACGATGCCAGTCAATCGTCGCGTTCTGTCACTCACCGACGTTCAGTCAGTTATGACGAGAGCGATGATGCCGATGGCTTGGTGTCACCGATAACAATAGTCACTGCCGCTATTTCGATGAGTTCCTCTGCGGCTTGTGACAGACTTAGATCTCAGATGCCGATGCAGCCGGGTATGCGCGAAGCTATCATGGCACCGATAAAAGAAAGACTGGCTTTGTATTTTGGTAAGCGAAAGAATACGAATACCTCTTTTGTCTGTCGTCTAATTCATATCAGGTCCACATAGAGCACAGCAAAAAGACTGGGAGGTTCTGGCAACTCAAGCAGTTGATTCTCCGTTCAAGTTGGAGAGAGACACTTGCGATCCACTTGCTTCAAGATTGATTGATGATAACGACGCTGCACTATACTTCCAACTGTAAGTCAACAGCCAAAGTTTGGTCTCGCTGTAATGCTGACGGATAGAAAAGATTCTTCCAGATTCGCCATCCTCTGATCGGCCTTCTAGACGCCACGTTACATACTCGAGAATATGTCTATGGATGCTCATTCACCTTATTTTCCGTGATCTGCGCTCTAGGATGCGCTGTCTCGGCACGCCCTCGCGACCGAGCCATATACCCCGTTCTGTCATCATTAGCTAGTGGCAATATCAGATGGTGTATCGCTGCGTCGGTGAAATCCCTCTCAACTATCCAAGCCATTGTCGCCTACCAATACTGGGCACCTCTCTCTGCAAGTCAGGCAGATGATCCATACTGGCTAACACTGAGCCATGTAAGTGCGTTCATGTAAGATCATATTTCGAATTGCGTACTGACTTCTTCGAAGGCTGTTCAGTTAGCCAAAGAGTTGGGAATTAATAGATCAGATGTTGTGAAAGAATATGTCAACGCAGAATTTCCGAATGCTTCACCAGAGCTGGCCGACAAGTATGCCAGAAACTACGAGAGAGCGTGGCTGTACACTTTTATCGTGGATAAAGGCTTCGGGGCCCTCAATGGTCGCTTACAGTGTATGAGCTGGAGGGCAGTACCTCGTACTGCAGTAGATTGGTGGAAATCACCTATGGCAGAACCAACAGATCGTATCATCAGCGGAGTAATCGAGATTAGGGGATTATTGGTAAGTTCGATACTGAAGTGACCGCATTCCAGCTGACCATCATTGTTACAGCTCCAGGCGATGGAGAAGCGTAGACATATAGTCTCGACACCAGCTTCCATCCTGGAGTGGCACAAAGAGGCTTACGAGCGACTAACTCGCGTCCGCAACGAACGCTGTCAAGCAGATGACCTGCCATCTTCGAAATATCTCCCCATCCTCGCTTTCTATATGGACCACAGCATTCTGGTCTTTAATGCTCAGGCTTTGCGAGACTTGACGGCCTCTGAGGATAGTGCGGCAGCGTCTGCACTTTTGATCATCCAGAGAAAGAGCATTGAAGTTGCCGGTCGTATCTTTGACCATTTAGTGACAGACAAAACAATGAACGACGTCTCAGTTGGCTTTCAGAATAACCAGTTCATCATGATCTGTCACGCTATGACTGAAGTGCTACGGGTAAGACACTCCTACCTCAGGCTTTGAGTTTTCACTAACCCAGTACCCAGGCTGTAAAGAAAGGCGGCATCACAGCAGAGGAAACTGCCGCCGCTGCAGAAAAGGTTATTAGTATTATTCCATTCTTTGACCGCGTGGTGCAACACCTTCCAGCTTCATCCTCTGTACATCTTTATTTTGATCTTGCTCGTTTCTTTGCATGTCAGATCGACTCTCTGCTTGCGGCACCTGATCCACAAGCTTCGCAAGAAACGATTGATCAAGGAATGTTTACGGACGAGTGGTTCAAATCTGTTGATTCGGGTGTACCAGATGTTGCGACGTATATAGATATGGGTTATTTGGGAATGGATCAGTCAATGATGGACGCAAATGGGTTCTTCGATTTTAATAACTTTAATGGTATGGCATAAAGGTTTGACGGCATCAATATTAGGGGTTAGGCGTTGGTATTTTGTGGTCAGTTATATGACATCGAACTTGAGACACTTTAAATTGAAACTCGTCGGTTCCAGGTCTTGTCCGTCTTCTCTAGGTGCTGAGGTATTATACCTTGCTTTCTCAGCACCCAAGCTTCGAATCTTCCACCGTCTGACTCCAAGTACGCAAAAGGATGCAGTGATGTACATAAATTCAGCAAACAGCTGCGCACCTAAGTAGCTCTACTATTAAATTGTCGCCGCACCGCTAGCACTGGATGCTGATCCAATAGACATCCTGTTGAATCTTGCACCGATAGCTTGGACCTGAGAACTTGCCTAAAGTTCTTGTTGCGGCTCTGGTGAGTTCTGGTCAACCCACGATTGTACTCTTGTTTGAGTTTCCTCATCTCCTTCAACATTGTCCTTAATGTCCTCATACGAGAAAGAATAATCGCCCGGTGGGAAACTGAAGTCTCCAAGCTCGTCTGGTGCTAGAGCTGCTCCCGAGATAGCAGCTGAGGTAATAATAGCCCACTGTATGTCAAACATAGTGCGGCAGCGCGGTATGTCAACCATCTTACGCCGGATGGTGAAGACATCACCAGTTCTGATAGGACGTCCGCTCTTAACATTATGCGCAGCAATGTCTTTAGTTCCATCACATGCTTGACAGTTTAGCTCCCCACATAAGTATGGCTCGCTGCCATAGCAATGCTTGATTTCCTGGTCGAGGCTCTTGAGATCTTTTGGATGAAAGGACGCAGTAGGGACGCGCTTCATGTTTCGCGGCATCCAATGGAACTGCAGCTTGATTTCATGTATATCTGGGTTATTAGTAGGCATCGAGCCAAGCCATTTGAAACCTAAGTAAGCATACCCCCACCACGTATGTAATGAAGGGCTGAGACAAATCATGTTCCATTGCTTGTCTGAAGAGCGCTTTTCTTTGGACAATAAGCTGACAGCGTCCGTTGTGTCCTTGTTTTCTTCCAGATTTATCATTGCACGTATGGTCTTTTTAAGGAGAGCTGACTTCTGAGTGTTCCTATCAGAGTTGTTGAAAGCGAATGGAATGATATGGCAAACTTCAGGATTTGCAACTCCGGTGACAATACATCGGCCACCATCGTTATCACTGCCTTGCTTGCTCTCAGCGGTGTCTCTTCGGACAGACTTGGCATCAAATTTGTCGAATTCCGCGTTTATCTTTTGAATTCTTGTGAATATGTCCTCATCTGAGCCATCTCTGCTCATCTTTGTGGAAGCATATTTCGCCTTCTGAAGAACTATTCAACAGGTTAGGTCGATAGACAACGCAATAATGGATTAGAATCTTACAATAAGACGTGAGCGGGCCAACATTATCCAAGTGTTCGACCGCATTACAGTTCCACTTGGTGATGCTCCAAAGTTTGTCCAGCTCGTCAAGCGGCAAGTTAAGAAGAAAGCAAAACTGAATAGCATTCAGTTCCCAGTTTGGCTTTTCTCGAACTTTGTGCTGAATTTCGACAACTTTTTCAATCTTGTCTAACTTGATGTCGAGCTCATCGACTGGCAGTAAACTAACTGGCTTCTCATGCTCCTGGTGATGCTTGATGAAGCGCTCATGGTGCGCTTTAGCGGTCCCGTAGAGGTCGTAAAATTTCCGGAGATCGAGAGCTTGCGATTCTACATCTCTAGATTTTTTCTCAGCTTCTGAAGCCATGATGTTGTTGTGTTGCGACAAAATGAAGGATGTTGTGAAGGAGAAGTTGTGCAGGAGGGAAAGATGTAAGAAAGCTTAACGTCCCGCCCCGCACCTGCAAGCGTCAGCTGTCGGATTCATCAACTCAAAACAATACTCTTAAATACACATTTTAGGCAGCGTACCAACTACCTACACAGCAAAAGGGTGTCTTGCCCTCGTGCAAGTGGCGAAAACGACTTGAACGTATCAGATGCAAGCTGTCGCCAGAGTAAAGACTGTCGTGTAAATTCGAGGAGATCAGGGCCAAGTGACGAAAATATTGAGGTACATCGGCCTGAACTTTGGGGGCAGAGTTCCACTTCTCAGTGATCCGCAATACTGAATGAACATGTCGATAGGAGGCGCAAGTAGATCAATCATAGCAGGATATGTTTCATTCATATATTCGTATATACACTCTATTTCATACAAGCTATCGTCACTCGACCCATTGGGGAGTGACGTTTGGGTATCTTTTATGCCGTCGGTAACTTCAGGCGGCGCAGTAGGGTTCTATCCACAATCTCATCGAAGTGATGGTGATGATCAGCAGAGCTGAACCTTTTCTCAGTCGCGAGGTTTGTCGAACTGACTCGCTGCTTCTGCGCATCATGGATGTCGCAGCGTCATTCTTCATTCGCATTCGCCATTTCCAGGTGCACGCTCAGACATGGACTTCAGCAGCGTTCTTCTTCTTGTTCTTCTTGATACCAACAAGGCCAATTATCTCCTCCCAGAAACCAGTAGGCGGGTCAACTATCATGGCGCGTTCCTCGTAAGCATCAATGACAGGTCTCTCCCAGACAAGATCACACTCCTTGGCACTGACGACCTTGGTGCGCTTGATGAGCTTCCAGCCGAGATACATGAAAGGAGCGATGATTTGCATGGTGTAGTTGGAGAAGAAGTTCTTCGCATCGAAGGGAGCCAAGGATGTGTATCCATAGGTGTAGCAAACGACTGTATGAAGGATAAGGGCGATCCAGGCACAGTAAGGCTGGAAGTAGCCGAAGTAGGGCATCTTCTTGCGATCAACGCCCTGCGCCTTGCAAGCACGGTAGTAGAAGAGGAAAGTAATGTTCATGGTGATATAATCCACGATGCCACCACCAGTGATGAGGGCGAGAAGGATAGTCAATGCCTCAGCGGATGAGCTGTCGAGTTGAAGGAAGGCCAACAGAGGGAAGAGCATAGTAACGGCGAAACACCAGATAGGGATACCGCTCTTAGTGGTCTTGCGGAGGAAGGCAGGAGCACGTCCATCGAGGGCGAGACTGTATAAGGAACGGGTAGCACAGTATACGTAGGTGTTACCGGCAGACAAGATAGTCGTGAAAAGAAGGGCATTGACAAGATGAGGCAGTCCTTCAATACCGAGGTTGGACATAGCGATGACCCAAGGAGAGGCAGCAGCAGTGCCACCACCGGATCCGCTGCCAAAGTGAACCTCAACGAGCGTCTCATCAGTGTGGTTAAGGACGATGCCACAAGTAAGGGCAGCGCCGATGAAGAAGAGACCGAAACGGAAGTAGCAGGTCTTAAAGGCAGTCTTAACGTATCGGCTGGGGTGCTTGGACTCGGCGGCGACCATAGAGATATAGTCAGGGCCGACGACGAAGAAGGCAGCGGAGGCCAATGCACCCATGAAGCCTTCCAGGCGTCCAAGATCACCTTCGGTTCGGAATGTCGCGAATGCATCATGCGCATTGGACCAGTAGCGGAAGCCATAAGCGTCACCTTGGGGATTACCCCCGACCATCGTCACGAAGGTAAACATGAAGAGGATAAAGATCAGGAGGACCTTGCCGAGGGCCAGCCAGAACTCAGCTTCCCCAAAGACACCAACAGCAAGAATATTGCACACACTAGAAGAGGAGACGAATGTTTAGCATGCATTCACACATAGACAGGGAGAGGGACGGAAGCGGAATTGAGGAGAGAAACCATGGAGCGCATCCGTGACGATATCCATCAGGATGCAGCTCGGGATTTAAGCCTTACCCATATGCGATAATGACTGCTATGATGAAGCCAGCAGTTGGACCAGCGTCAGTAATATTGTCACTCCAGAATGAAACAACGAGGTTCAGAGCGACAATTTCGAAAGGGATCAAGAGAGCCTCGTAGAAGAAGAAATTCCATCCGACCATGAAGCCTAGGGCGTCATCGACCCAGTGACCGGCAAGACGGATGAAACCACCAGAGACAGGCATATAAGTGTTCATCTCAGCGATAGAGTTGTTGGTGAGAGCGAGGACCATGGCGTAGAGAGCTGTGCAGACGAGGAGACTGCCAGGGCCACCTTTGGCCAAACCGGCACCGATACCGATGAACAAGCCAGTACCAATAGTGCCACCGATAGCGAGGAGTTGGACTTGACGATTGTTGAGACGGCGATGAAGGCCATCGGCGTTACCACCATCATTCTCGAAGATGGGACTGGGGCTCTCGGCCCTCTTGGGGGCCTTTTCCGAGTCGGAGGACATGTTGGAGGTATTTCGGCCGAGTTGCTGTTAGTTGATGAGACAGCACAAAACCACTGACCAACCTCAGAAGTGATCTGGGGTTGCGGATATGTGGAGATGGGAGATGGGGATGAAGAGAGAGAAACAAGTCAAGGAGAGAGCGAGAGCGAAGGGATTTATGAGAATGGAACCATCGAGACGATCCCACCAGAACGCAGGCAGGCAAAAACCCACAAAGTCGAGACTCAGACATGGTGGTGGTGGAGAGGTCAGTGGGTCGTCGTGATCAATCCTTCGATGGTTGATGAACCCTTGTTGAGGAATGAGAGCGAGAATTGCAGACATCGCGTCATTATGGAGTCTGGTTAAGTAACTGGAGAGGCGAGAGGACGAGTCCGAGTGAAGATTGTGGATATCGTCGATATTAGAGGAGGCGGAGGCAACTGTTCTGTTCTCCACTGAACCTCTCTCATCAGGAAGAGCGTCCTAGTACGGAGTAGTACCCATCAAACAACCTCATGGAGCTCAAGGATGACAAGAGTCTGTCCGTTCAACGAGAACGCGTCGTGCGAATTAAGCTTCTCCTTCTCCATGATGTTCATTTCGCAAGTCGCCGAGATCGTCGCATCGCATTCAGATACGTACCGCTCTCGTTACTGTTGTTGTTGTAACATGACTTATAAAAACTTGTTGACGGAATGGCGATCCGAAGGAAGTTTACGAGATGAAATGCCAAGACAGAGCATGACGTCACAGTCTCAAATTCTCCATTTCAGCACACTGTGAGATCACGTGCATCGTCTCCTCACGTGACGTACTTCATGATTCGTTTGCGGCAAAGGCGCAAGAAAGCAGTGAACCAGTGGATCCTCGGCTGAGAAACTCTGCAGAGTTTTCTCGATACCCTGTAGAAACAAGCAAAGACAAGCAGTACATGATTCGTTACAGAGTCTGACAGTGGATGATGTGGGTACAGGAGGAAATATGGTGCGGTTTACACGGACATTCCGCTGTCAAAGACCAGAATCGGTAGCTGGACCCGACCACCTCGCTATAGGGATGGCCCCCGATCGTGTGTGAAGAGAGTCCAATGGACCATCAGAGGGAACCCGGTTTAAGGGGACTCATTTACATAATGGATTGCAACGTTGGAGGCTGAGCGGGAAGGGAGGTGATATGACGAACGTTGTTGATGGGAGCAAGTTTAGATCCTCAAGGAATAAGAAACTTTACATCCCAATACGCCGACATCACAAATTCAGGGTCTTTCACATAAACAATCCCTTGTTGGCCATGACATGAAGTCCAAATCCGCCCATCCCAAGCTTGAGGCTCAACGGCAGAGCGACCGCCAAATTTCTCGTCATTCTTTTGCCTCATTCTCTCACTCGGAGAAAAAAAAGAGAGAACCGCCACCGCCAAATCATCGCTTACTCGAGACCCAGAATAGGTAATGCGTCTAGGATGCGCTTATTGGCGGCCAACGCTGTAAGCGCCAAGAAAAAATTGCACAGTAATGAACTGAGTTTTTTGCGTTATTTACGATACGTAGATACGACATCGTATTGAATGTTGAATGATGCTCCACTGATGGATGTTGGGATCGAGGGATGATGCAAGGGACAGGAAATGGCGGTTGGGCTAACGCTGTTTCTAGAGTGTGACGGCATCGCGATATTCCCCGAGACTGAGGATGTTTGGCTTGATGATATGCTTATTTACTTTAAGGGAACGTATGCATGCTATTGTGGATAAGGTATTTGCTGTCTGAGATGAGATCTAGATCATCAGATTGTCAAAACGAAACGTGAAACCGCTAGGATATCTCGTTCGCGTATCTCAGCCTCTTCGGAGAGAAAAAAGTCAGGGTTCTTGTCGGCTTCAGCTGGTCCTGACTTGCCCAAGAAGGATAGCTTCGTAAGGTCAATCTTGATAACTCGAATCTTCGTTCCAATAACACTTGATAGTACCTAGTTTATATTGCGTTGCCTTCATCAGCTCTAACTGACATCCTCACTTAAGAAGTTCGCTTACCCTGGAGCTCGCGCATGGCCCGTGCATTAGCCTTGCAGCTCAGAATAAGCACCTTGATCCCATTCTAGAAATATTCAGGCAACCTTCTTTCAACATAACCACCCAAAATGTCCGAATACTGGAAATCCACACCCAAATACTGGTGCAAGCACTGCGAGACCTATGTTCGCGACACAAAACTCGAGCGCCAAAACCATGAATCTACTGCCAAACATCAAGGCGCATTGAAGCGCTTCCTCCGCGATCTGCACCGTAATCACGAGCGAGAAGAACGCGAAAAAGACCGCGCCAAGCGGGAAGTCGAACGTCTCAATGGAGTTGTTGGGGCCTCATCTTCAGCGGCAGGTCCATCGTCGAGACCCGCGCCGCGCACACAACAGAGCGCACCGACAGAAGCGTCTTTGAAGAAACAGAGAGAACAGCTCGCTGCGATGGGCGTCGCGATGCCGAGTGACTTTCGACCTGAGATGGCTATGCCTGGCGAGTGGACGGTTACGAATACGAGGATTATCGATGCGAAGACAGAAGAAGACGAAGAAGCAAAGGTGGAAGCCAGAGCCAATGGTGTACGGAAGCGCGAAGCGACAGAGGATGAGAAGGAAGAGGAGAACGCTGTGCGCGGACTGTTCAAGAAGCCTAGACGATGGGGACGAGACTCAAAAGCTATGCCACAACAAGAAGACCAGGAACTCGATGCGCTACTAAGCGGATCGACGTTTACACCTAGGACCGCGAAGGAGGAAACAGAGGATACGACGAATGTCAAGAAGGAGGAGGATGCAACGGCGGATACAGCCGTAAAGACAGAAGACGCCACAGAAGTCAAGAGGGAGGATAACACAGACGTCAAGACAGAAACACCTGCTGAACCTCTGATAAAGCCAGAGCCAGAGGAGGCTGAGTCGGGAGTACAGACTGTGGTGTTCAAGAAGAGAAAACCCAAGGGCATTCGACAAAAGTGACGAGATTGTCGCTGTGTACTATACAACTACTTACATTGCTGGAGCATATAATGATACCAACTATATGAATAATGAATGACGTTCACCATATCCCACCTCTACCGACTTCGTCAAAAGTCAAAACGATATGCCGTGGATTAGTATCGTAATTCGGCATTTGGGCCAATGTCCATATCCGTATATCCCGTCGGAGTTAAAAGTCTAAGAGCGAAAAATGAAGCCCAATGGGGATAGCTTCAAACCCATCCACAACAAGACTCCTCTCGCAGACCCAGATATCCCACGTTTCACCAATTAGCCCAGGGACGTTGCTTAGAAAGCACATCGGAATTGTTTACGGAACGGCCTTGTTTGTGGGGTAACATCGGCATCTCGGCCTCGATTAATTGCGTCACACGGGTCCGCTTCAAAGAGGATATAAACTCGGCCAAGCTACCTCGGAGAAATTTCCCCTCCATTCTACAATTCCGCAGAGAAATACACAGACAAATCACTATCACAATGGCTTCTAACCAACCTGCCAAGTGCTGCACTGAGGGCGTTCGCCATGAGTAAGTCTACCCCGACAGAGACATTCGCGCAATTTTATATATCTAACGCTCCGTTTGTAGAGGCGAGCCCACTGGCAAGATGATCAAGCTCGATAGCGGTCTTGACGCCTACATCGCGACAGCCCCCGCGGATAAGGCGCACAAGGGAACCGGAATTGTGTACATTGCCGATATCTTCGGAATCTGGACCAATAGCAAGTTGATGGCTGATCAGTTCGCCGCCAATGGCTACACCACTATCATTCCCGATATCTTCAACGGCGATGTCATGCCTCTGCCTATGCCTGAGGGTCTTGATATCACGAGCTGGATCACAAAGGGTGCCAATGGCGATAACCCTCATACTCCCGCTCAGATCGATCCTATTATCGCCGAATCTATCAAGACGCTCAAGGCACAGGGTGCTACTAAGATTGGAGCTGTCGGATACTGCTTCGGCGCCAAGGTACGTCCTTCAGGCTCGACTCTCAAGCACATCGCTAACAGTCTCAGTACGTTATCCGCAACTACAAGGCTGGCATCGACGTCGGGTACGTCGCTCACCCCTCTTTCGTCGAGGATGAAGAGCTCAAGGCCATCACCGGCCCCCTCTCCATTGCTGCTGCTCAGACCGACAGCATCTTCCCCACTGAAAAGCGTCACCAATCGGAAGAGATTTTGATTGGCACTGGCTTGCCCTTCCAGATCAACCTGTTCTCTCACGTGGAGCATGGATTTGCTGTCCGCGCTGATCTGAGTGACAGGAGGAAGAAGTTTGCAAAGGAGCAGGCTTTCTTCCAGGCCGTGCAGTGGTTTGATGAGTACCTTCTCTAGATGAGTTAATGATATAAAGATTCTTAATAGAGGTTCAAGAATGTAAATGGTGTATGGCATGCGCAGTGAAACCTTGTCTTGGACTGAAGCAAAACCTTGTGACGGCAGAGGATCTAGACTTGCAGACTCTAAACAAGAGGGAGTACTGAGTATTACATAGGGTCAAGATACGTCGTGAGTCATGTAGTTTTTGGTGATATCAGTCCTACAATTACTATTTGTTATACCCGTCTTGGCTTTCACCAAGTCAGATTCGCGATGCTCTTCCCGCCACGATATCCAGATCCACGGATCCATTCTCATCTCAAGCCACTGACACAACCCCTGCATGAACCCCCACTGCCCCGAAGTTTCAGTGTCTTCAGAGCACGCTCTCCCGCTCAGGGGAACCTTCGGTGCCGACTCCACTGTGGCGCACCCACTGTCGAGTAACCTAATGGAACCGGTTCACTCCAGTCCAGGCTCAGTTCAGCTGCGTCTTGTCTCATGGTGATTCAATTGCTGACAATCCCATTTCCAGCTGCCACGTCTCTTCTTTTCACCTCACGCTACAGACCTCCAACTCATTGACCTTCGTTACAACAACTCGAGAGGGAAAAACATGCTTCGAGAGTCTCAGCCTTGGTGATGGCCGCCTCCGTCGATTCCATCAATTCTCATCACCTCCCACCGCTTCTATCTCCATCCTCGACTCCTCCTCCATCATGCGCCGACACGACAAACGACAAACTCCCCACGATTCCCTCCGACGAAGACCACTCTTCTGAAGAAGGTTCCCACAGAAGTAGCAGCGTGCGTCGCGCCGAGTCCAACTCGTCTATTTCCGAACCAGCGGTCGAGGATGATGAGGTTCAAGAACAAGAGCCCGCGGAGGAGACTCTAGACAAAGAGAAGGACCAGGATGACAGCACCGCTGTACCGTCTGGCAGGGCCAGTCGCAGCAGTACGATAAGCAATACCACGAACCCTAATGTTCGACGTCTCTCCGCGACTGAGATGCAGCGCCTCACAAACTCTCCTGAGTCCTTACCTGTGGCCCCCGCGCCAGAACGGAGGTCAATTGACCAAGAATCTGCAACGCATCTTCTCGACCAGCGCGAGGCTATACGACAGCCTGCGATGCGCCTCGATGATGCACCTCCCCCAGTGCAGCAAAACGGTGCCTCTGTAGAAGCTCGTCCTGGCTTGACTTCTGCTCTGCGGACTGCGAGAGATATTCAGATGGATATTCACCGACGCCCGTCACCTGGAGCGAGAACTCTATCTACGCCTCCTACGAGCCGTGTCACAGCTGGCGATTCAAGTGGGACCTCGTCGCCGAGACGATACTCTTCCTTCAACTTAAGCGGACGACCTACGTCTCTGCATCTCAACCTCGATGGTGCAGGCGGAACATCTCCTGTTCTCGGCGCCCGGTCAACACCTGCGACAGCTATACCTCTCCAAACGGACTCGGCCGGCCTTCGACCACCGTCGCCAATTCCACCGATCATTCCTCTCCCACCTATGTCGTTACCTACACATCTACAGCTGGAACTGGCAGCTCAAAGACCTAGTCCGTTGTACATCCACCAGTCCCACGCTTACGATATTCCCTACGAATCCAATGCTGTCAAATTCGAACGTCTCAAGAATGTTATCCTCTTACCGCCCCATCTCGAAATGACGCTTAACTTTGGAGCTCTAGCATGTCTCGATGCTTGGCTTTGGAACTTCACCATTCTTCCCATGCGCTTTATCCAAGCTGTCAGCATGCTAGTTCGTTGGTGGGGCTATGTCATCCTCAAAGAAGTCCGCTGGCTACTCGGTTTCGTGTGGTATGGCCTTGGACGCCTTTGGCGAAGAGGTAGGACCTCGCGAGCCGATGAGACCTCCGATGAAGGAAGATCACGCAGCGAGAGTCGTCCTCGAGGTCGTTCGAATGATGAGAACGGGACTCATGATTTTAAGGCAAACGGGAACGGAAACGGACACTTCAAGCCTTTGCAGTCTCGACCTCAACCTAAATCAGGAGCATTTCGTCATAAGAGGACGAAATCCATGCCTTCAAATCTCTCGGCCTTTCACAAGGCTGATCTTCTCCAAGGCGCTGTCATAATATGCAGTTCCATGGCCCTGATGACTCTTGACGCAAGCCGTATGTATCATTTCATTCGAGCCCAATCCGCCATCAAACTCTATGTCATCTACAACATTCTTGAAGTCGGTGATCGTCTTCTTTCAGCTCTGGGGCAGGATATTCTGGAGTGCCTCTTCAGCACGGAAACGCTCTCACGTAATGCGTCTGGCCGTTCCAAAGTCCTTCTCCCGCTGGGCATGTTTATGCTTGCTCTTGTATACTGCTGTCTTCACTCGATTGCACTGTACTATCAGGTCATCACCCTCAACGTTGCCGTCAATTCATACTCCAACGCCCTGTTGACTCTTCTTCTCTCGAACCAATTCGTCGAGATCAAGTCAACTGTCTTCAAGCGCTTCGAGAAGGACAACCTCTTCCAGCTCACCTGCGCCGACATCGTTGAGCGGTTCCAGCTTTGGATCATGCTCTTCATCATCGGGATGCGTAACGTTGTCGAGGTTGGCGGCCTCAGTGTCCCGGGTGCCGGCTCAGAGTCATATGACGAGACATCTGTACCTCATCACAGCCCCTCTATCCTACCACACAGCTTTACTGTACTACCCTCGTGGCTCATGTCAGGCGAAGTTCTGTCCCCCTTCTTCATTGTCATTGGTAGTGAGATGCTTGTCGATACCATTAAACACGCCTATGTGACGAAGTTTAACAATATCAAACCAGCTTTCTACAGCCGTATTCTTGATATCCTGTGTAAAGACTACTACACCAACGTAAGTCATCCTCGTCTTTTATGGTGTCACAACTGACGCCCCTAGGCTTTCATGACTCCCTCTCTGACCAAGCGTCTCGGTCTTGCTGTCATACCCCTATCCTGTCTCTTTATTCGGGCCTCCGTTCAAACCTACCACATGCTTCTATCGACCCATCTACCTATGCCTATGCCTATGCCCATCCCCCAATCAACGCAGACATCCCTCTCCGAAGAATCAGCCACACCCTCGTCACCCGCTATGATAGCTGCTCTCAACCGCTTCGACTCTCTCATCCGCGACTCCCTCGGCCGCGCAACATACGGCTATCCATACGGCTCACCCCTCAACTCTCGGCCCTGGTACTCCTGGACATCCGACGACTTCATCGCCGCCATTACCATGATCGTCGTCTTCTTCATCGCCTTCCTCGTCCTACTCATTCTCAAACTTCTTCTGGGCATGATCCTTCTCAAATACTCCCGCAACAGATACACAAAGATGAAGCGTGCAGAACACCAGGGCCGTGTTCCTGAATCTTTTGATACACCCGGTGGACGAAGAGTCGGTGGTTTTGGCCAGGTTGAGGTTGGAGAGGAGAGACAGCGATGGATTCATGCTGATAGGAACGAGGGACTGAAAGGTGGTAAAGGACCGGGTAAGAGGGCAGAGAAGACGGAGAAGAAGAAGGATGATTTTGAGAAGGTGATGAGGTATGAGATGGTTGCCAAAAGGATTTGGTGATTGCATTATTCTCTAGCATTTTACGGCGTTTACTTTCGAATCACATGATCAAGTTTGAAGACAACAATTCTCTATCACCCTTTCAAGACATACACATGTGCACCTGTAAAACAGTATGAAGGAAACAAATGTCCATATGGAAAGGTATCTTTCTAATCCTAGGTATCAAAAGTCCTCTATCCTCGAAGCCATTAAAGCTTCATCGTGAAATCCCAACGCTTGCCATCCCTGTTTTTCCTTTTCCCATCCTATTCCATGTCCTTATATACCCATGCAGCTCCTTTGCATGGTGCTACTACGTTATACTCTATCAACGCATCGTAGTCTCTAGTGCGTGCTTTTTCTTCATCAAATCATATCGCAATTCGTCACTTTTATATAATCCACCAAACCGAAAATTCGTCAAGTCGTGATGTGTGTCCGTTTACTGAATACCGGCAAGCTTGAGCAGGCCGGGGTTGTTGGCCAGGAGGTCAGGCTTAGCCTTGTACAGGTTCTGGACGGTGTGCTGGAGAATTTCCCGAGTCTCGGACTCGAGCTGCTCTTCAGGAGGGCTGAGGACCTTCTCGAACACGTTGATAAGCTGGGGAGTGAGCTGCTCAACAGTGGGGTTGGACTGCTGGTAGAGCTTGAAGATGTTGTCGTAGATAGGAGCGTTCTCCTCGTAGTCCTCCTGGAGGGGAAGGACATTGACAACGGCGGGAAGAGCCTGAGCAACGAATTCGTTGTTGGGGTTCTTGGTCATCATACGAGAAACTGCACCGGCAACGTTGTCGGTCATGCGCATCTCGTTGACAGTCAGGAGAGGCTCAAGCTTCTCCCAAAGAAGAGGGTACATGGGGAAAGTCTTGCCGGTGTCGGCAGAGTTGAGGACAACGAGGCCAATGGCGTAAGCAGCGTTAGACTTAGCCAGAGGGTCGGGGTCTGTGAGGCGGCGGACAAGAGCTTGACCAAGAGACTCAGTGAAGGGAGTGATGGCCTCGCCAGTGTACTTGGTAATCTCGGCGATAGTGCCAACAGCAGTGGATCGGTGAAGGTCCTCGCTGGAGCTGGCAAGTCGGAGAATAGGCTTCTCGAAGATCTTCCAGAGCTCACTGAAGTTGTTGCCAAGAGCAGCAGCCAGGCCGACAACAACGTCAAGAGCAGTGTCAATGACGAGCCAGTCGTACTCGGAAGAGCCAGCATCAACCTCCTGCTCCTCCTCCTCGTCGCCAAGATCCTGCTGGCAAGGGTGAGATCGGGTAATGATAAGACCAACGACCGAGACCATCTCCTGGAGGAGGCCATCCTTGGAAGCAAGAAGAGTAGGACCGCAAGCCTTGAGGGTAGCAGCGACGTTGCGGTTGATGTCGGTAACGACGGAACTATTTGACTGTTAGTAACGATTCAGGACCAGAATGCAAGAAACAAGAAATAACAGTGCCATGAATCAGAAGTAGATTAGACGTTTTCTCAGCAACCGCATTTTGCGTCTGAGTGAGCTGGGTATAACGCAAGGTATTCATCATATTGGCGGAAACAGAAAAGACAATGGGGTAAACTAACCGTTCGCTGTCGTCAGACCAGATGGTCATAGTGGCCTTCTCAAGGGCCTGTCCCATGCTGATGAGCGAGGTAGGGGGAGTGTGCTTGGGGGGGAGACCAGCCTCCCACTTGACACCAGCGCTCTCCTCCCAGACCTGGAAGACACGGGCATAGGTGCGCCAGAGGGTGGAGATGGCGGTCTTTCGGCATCCCTCGTATGTGTGCTCGGTGAAGGGAGAAACCTTCTCGATGGTCTGCTCGACGTATGTCTCGAGGTTGGAGCTGTTGCAAGAGTTGGAGATGACATCACCAAGGACGTCAAGGGCAATTTCCTGCTCAAGAGCGACAGCAGTCACGGCACCGAGATCCTCGAGGTCCTCGATATCATCCCAGTCCTCGTCACCGCCAGTGGCGATGGTGATATCATCCTGAGTCTCAGGAGTCTTGACCTTGACACGCTTACCGCCAATGACGATGGCACCGTCACCAAGCTGGCTAGCGTCAACACCAGGAAGCTCGATTTCCTCCTCCTCGAGCTCGAGAGAAGAGAAGAGACCCTTGAAGACACCAGGAAGGAAGTGGTCGAACTGCTCGTGGTAGACCTTGGACAAGTTGGACCACAGGATGAAACTGGTCTCCTTAAGGCGGGGGTTGTCAAGGCCGAGTGCCTCCTCACTAGCAGACATGAGATCCATGACATAGGGCTGGAAAGACTCAGAGCCGACGGCCATAGCGATGCGGCCCAAGCTGTCACAGGTGGAGCTTCGGAGGTCAAGAGACTCCTCACCCTCCTTGATAGAGACGAACTTGCCAAGAGAAGACATAACATCCTTGAAGTAAGGCTCGAAACCCTTCTCCATGGAAGAGGCGATAGCACCAATAGCAGAAGCAGCAGCAGCCTTGACGCCAAAGTCCTCGTGGTCGAGGAGACGGACCATAGGACCAATCAGGTTGGGACCATACTGGGCCATGATCTTGGTGTCAATGCCGTCACCAAAGGTATCAAGGGCACCGCAAGCGCAGCGAATGATGCTAACATTCTTCTTGTCGGAGACACCCTGAGAGGCAGCCTCGAGGTTCTTGAGGACAGAAGCGATGATCTGCTCGTGGTGAGAAGACATCTCGTCGGCCATCTCCTCAGCGAGGTGGATCAGACCAACAAGAGAGGCATGTCGAACCTGAGTCTCGGAGTCCTCAAGAAGAGAGATGATGGTGGGGAGAAAAGGCTGGAGTTGAGTAGAGATGAAGTCGGGAGCACCCTCAGCAGCGTTACCAAGAGCAAGCATAGCCGCCATACGGAACTTGGGATCATTGTTGGTAGCGAAGTGGGGGAATTGCTCAAGGAGTGGAACAATAGCCTGTCGGGGAGGGAGCTCGTTGGACAGGGTGTCGATGAGGCTGATGGCGGTACGGGCAGGAGAAATGTCCTCCTCGTCATCATCGGCATCGAGCTCGGTAACAATGTGCATGGCCTTGACCATGAGCTCAGCGGCCATGTCCTTCATGCCCTGAATCTTCATGCGTCGGTAGCGAACACACTGAATGAGGAAAGCAAGAGCCTGAGATCGGGCGTCCTCCTCAGCGTTGACGTTGCCACCAAGCTCAATCATGAAGGTAAGGAGGTCACGGAGGTGAAGGGCAAGGAGGGAAGAGTCGTAAGCAATGAAAGAGTGGAAGACCTCGAAAACGATCTTGTAGCTCTCCTCATCCTCAGCCTCGACGGCAGCCTTGAGAATGTTGACCAGGCTAGGAACAAAGTTCTGGATGGCCTTGAGAGACTCGGGGTCCTCCTCAGGCTCGACAATCATGAGGATAGCACCAATCGCACGGACAATGTTGATGCGGACCTCCTTGCTCTGAGGGTCCTCAATGCGGGCCTGGAAGAGCTTGAGAAGCTCATGTGTGTGGTCGGCGAAGTGGGTAGGGTCCTCCTCGAGGATAGCGTAGAGGAGGAATGAACCAACCTCACGGGCAACAACATTATCGTTGTTGGTGAGAGGAAGGAGGTGCTTGAGGAACTCCTCACCCTCACCGTTCTCCATATCAGCGCTGACAATGCCGGCGATAAGACGGGCGAGAGAGTGGCGGACACCAGCGGAGGACTCCTTGAGGACACCCTCGAGAAGGTGGTTACGGGCGAGCTGTCGCTGGTCCTGGGCGGTCTTCTCCCAGAACTTAGGGATCAGACGAAGGGCCTGGACCGAGGCGAGCTGTCGGACACCGGCATCTCCATGTGTGAGGGAGATCTCGACGAGGGCGAGCAGCGACTCGGGTTGTGTGTAGAAGTTCTTCTGGAGCTCGGCGGTAACGGCCTTGACCTGCTCTGTGTTGGCTGGAGAGGGGAAAAAAATGTTAGTTTTGATGCTTGGATAGCGAGGCAACAGGTAGCAGCAAAAGAAAGCAGAGCTTGCCAGCTGTTTATCGTTGACGTAGATGATAGAACTTACGGACTTGACTCCCTTCAAGGAGCTGAGCAAGCTTCCCCTTATCCATGATGATTTCTTTGTCGAAGCTTGAACGACAGAGAAAAAAAAGAGAAAGAGAAAGGAAGGGAAAAAGAAAAAGAACCCGAAGGTTTATAGTAGTGAAAAGAAGGAAAGAAAAGAGTCGCGAGAGACCCGCGCCGAAAATTTTAAATTATTTGGGGTCCCCTCGAGTCGAGTCGAAATTAGCATGGAAGAGAAAAAAATTCCCAGGCCCCGCTCTTGCAGGTGCACGCGCTGGTTGGTAGCGCCCAGCGCATGCAATGGAGCCCAGGGTCTGGTGTTGCCCCTCGTTTCTTCCACTTTTAGCGAGGGGCTTTTTGTGGTGATGATTTCCCTGACGGGTTAAGAAGACGCCGAATGAAGTTGTATGTAGCTAATGCTCATGCTTGACCGCCTTCGGTGGGTGGCAGTGATGTGTTGTTGCCTTTTGTTTCGTCGGCCTTGTCTAGACTCGTGTTGTTCTGGTAAATGGCATGGCTAGGTATTGTTGAAGCCTGATTACTCCAGGCATCGCTGAAGATGTCGGATAAATGCAACCTTGACAGACAGCCAAGACAAGCCCTCGAGTTTGCTGGCACCGGCCGAGATGCTGCACTAGCTCAGGTGCATGGCAGCCATGAACCATGGCCAATAGTTGTTGGCTGATAGGCCCATGATGACGTTGGTTGGTTGCTTGACACGCGTTAGGCTGATTGATACGGTCCCAGAAGTCTGGGTTTCGGATGCTTATCACCAAGCGATCAGATACAGACAGCTTCATCCAAGAATTGGTTGACAGTCTGTGGCATGAAATATTACTGCCATACTGCTATGAACTGGCCAAGCAATGCCCAGTACGCGTCAAAGAAGATACCACTGCAACATTGACCCAGGCTATAGCCTGTACGTCACCAACCCTGTTCAGACAGCTTCATAGCTCATAGCTCACTCCGGTTCAACTTGACGCAGCTCAACTGTTAGACAAGTTACATCATTTGCCGTGCCTGACGGCGACAACAGTTACCCAGTGAGGCTTTGTGCTCCCGTCCACAACGCATGGTACGACGCGTTCAATCAACACTCTTCTTGCCAGGCACACAAATGCGATCATTAATCTTGAGAGCCTCGCAATTGAGGTCCGGATTCTTGTTCTTCAAGTCATCGACGCTCACTTCATTCTTGTTCGCAATCTCCCAGCATGTATCCCCCTTGTGAATCGCATACGCAACCGTGCCCTCCGGACAGTCCGCTATGGGAATACGCTCGTCCGACGAAGAACCCTTGTAGCCGAGGAACCAGAAGAGCAGGACGAGCGATAGGATGACGAGCATGAGAAAGTTGAGAAAAGGCTTCATCTCGGTGAACCACGTCATCTTTGGGCGTTGCTGCTGGCTTGTCATGAGGAAGGTCTCGGTCTCTTGACCTTCAGGACGAGCTTCGCCAACCTTTGTGAGCTGTCCGTATTCATTGCCAGGCGCGCTCTCCCAGTAGCTGCCGTCAGCGTCGCGGAACGTGTAGACCTGAGTGTCAGCATCGTAGCCTACTCTCTGCATGCCCTCAGGGAGACGCTCCTCGTCGGTATCGTATCGAGAGAATCGAGACATTGTGATTGATTATTGTTGATGGGAATGGTAATTTGATGTGATTGATTAATAGAAGAAGAGGGAGAAAGATGGAAGAGCTCAGGCTGCCTCCTTTGAAACATGGATATCACGTTTCCTCGCTTGTTCAGGGGACCGCGTCATGCCTTAGGTAAGCATCTTACAGGCATAAGCTTCTTGAAGCCACCACCACCTAAGTTACCGAAAGCGGAAAACAGACAACTACATGAATCACGATGAGTATTATCGGTATTGATTAAACATGATGGGTGCAGCATCAAATGGTTGGCTGTTGCGATGTCAGCGACACGTTCACGCTGAGTCGTATGATGAGGTTTGACGCATTCTGGATATGCACTGGGAGTCATGCCTTTCACAATAGATGGTATAAGGATTATCGCAGCAATATCCCATGCTCTCGTATAGGGAGAGCAGTTTGGACAGGGTCCTGTATCATATCACTCTGGCTTACCTTACCTGGGTCTATCGCCATGTCTCCTTCCAGTAAGAACCGGCCGCCTTTCTAGCCAGCTCACATGTCTTTGCAGCTATGGTTGACGGTGGCCTAGAGGTTAAGCTTTAGGCTGCAAACACAGATAATGAATGACAACACGATATTTTTTCCCCGATATAAGCTTTTACCCAAAAACTTTCACGATGACCAATAAATCTTGCTGCAAGTCCTAGGGTATGTCTTTGTAGCACATCAAGAGCTATATGAACCTGTCCAGAGGGACATACCTACCTAATATCTGAGCTTGGAGGCGTACCTTCCAGGACAGCGACGGTATCGTAGCGACTCTCTCCCCAAAGCAGTGACGGTGCCTCGTCTTCCATACGCAACCCAACAGCTCATCATCAACAGTCACAACAACACATCACCCATCGCCTTGAGCTATCCCAAGTCATAAGTAACCTCGCACAGCTTCTGCAGACGTTCCCCGATCATCAATTACGTTATTCCCATCAATAACTGCCATCATGAACAATCCACCTCAAACCCACGATCTGATGATCGTTTCGACGCCGTAACATGCGGGACCTTCGGTGTCGGGGCGCTGAAAGAGGCCATTTCCGATATCATCAACTTTATGGCTCTCGCTGACTGCTTTGAGCGTATTGGAGTCATAGCCTATCGCAATTATGCTTGTACTCCTGAGAAAGTGGTAGAGTGATCAGGATGGTGCTATCCTTCTCGTGACCCCGAGTATCCTGACCCCGGGTATCCCAGTACAGACGACATACTCAGATTCGTTAAAACATTAGAGATGCCTGCCGCCGATGGGCACAAGTTAAATTGTGCTTCCAAAACGGCCCTTGCCAAGGCGTATCCGGAGATGAGAAGCAACGGTACTATCATCCTTCTTTATACCCTTGCTCCTCCCCTGTTCGAGCATATTCGTGGGGTTGATTACGACTTGGAGCAGATGACACTCCCGGAGTATGGTGAAAAAGGCCCCCGTTTCCGCAATTGGATTAATGGTGTCAATACTCTCGCGGGCTCGACTTCGGACAAGAAAGCTGTGGTGCTTTCTTTCAGCCTTGGAACCCAGGATAACTTCCGTGATTGGGCCCCGTATCTCTATCTATCTGTCGCGACAGGAGGCGAGCTCTATCGTACGAATTACACCAGTGTCTCTCGACTCACTATATGCCTGCTCCTCGCTTGGATGCAGGCTGATGGAGATATCGACATACCACAGGCCTTCAAAACAACCTACAAATTTGACCCAACACTGTTCCATTGGGCTTGCGAGGCTAATATGGAGGTGTTCTGCGGCCTAAACCGTGGAAACCTCGAGGTTTTCGATACTCATACTACACCACGCAACCGCCTCCGTGTCCCATATGGCGATGCCAGCAACAATAACCAGCAACTTAACAGATTTACCAGCGAAAACTTGGCCAAGACCTACATAGACAGTAGCATATGATATGTCTAAAAAGAAGGTTGCCGCGTACGTCACGAATACTTTTCTGAATGGCGAGCCAGGCGTTGGTCTGCCAAAGGGGTTTGAACTCTCAGCGTCGCCTCCTTTGGTCGACTTGACCAAGCCCGCGGCAAATGAAGACCCCAACTGAAAGCTTTTACCTATGGCTGTGATTTATGTAGCACCCATGATGCAATACGTCGAGTTCTACTCCCCCAAACACAAACAAACACCACCAGCAACATGGAATCTCTGGCTCCACATGTCCAACAACGAACGGGGGACGACATGGGCACTCGCGTACATCACCGACGTCGCGCCCGCACTCATGATCGGGGGCTACTGGCTAACAGACTCGGATGCGCCGGTACCAAAAGATAGGTTCGCATTTGACAAGACCTTTTGGATGCCAATGGTTTCAACGAGTTTAAGTGTCAAGAATGCCCTGCCAAAGGAGGGTGGGGAGTGGTTGAGGATACGGATCAGTGCAAAGGTTATTAAGAATGGGCGGTATGATGCTGAAGCGATTGTATTTCATGGGGATGGTGATGTCGTGGCGTTGGGCACTCATGTTGCGCTGGTATTGGATGGGGAGAGGAACTGGGGACGAAAGGAGAAGGTGTAGGGTGGCTCAATTCGACGGATACATATTCATTGACGGAGGTTTTCCAGACGTACGAGACCTACCTGAGAAAAGAATCAGGTGCTTCAATACACTGCCGGCTAAGATATTACACCTTCGATTTTATATCAGAATCCATTATCGTCTCGTGGTGAGCTTCATAACACTCTCTCTACGCTCAAACTTCAGAGGAGGTGTTCCACCAACCATTTAGTGTTACGGAATATACACAACTGTCCAAGAATCAGCATCATCACGGCAGGTAAATATCTTATGAAAGTTACTCATAGTGTCCATCATCAAATGGTCATCATCAAGCATTCAGCTTTCTATTTTCATCCAATAATCCATATGATTGAGGCTCAGGTGTTGATGCGAGCGGGGACGGGATGATTCTAGCGCCCGCTCCCCGCAATCAACCAACCATTCAGGGTGAAACCCGCTAAAGTTTAAGGCTATCCGCCGCAACGTCATGACGGGCCGCAACCTAACTCAATCTAAGACTCATGACCTGACGAGGTAAAATTCCAGTCAGAGCTTCCCTTCTCAAGGTTTCACCTTACAATCCAATGAAACATGCATAAATTCGTGGTGGTTTTCATGTTAAACCCGCTATTTAGACCCTTTGCTTCAAAACTACTTGACCTCCTGAGTTGAGGCCTGCAATGACCCTCGATGCGGCCACAGCCCCCAAGCGTTTCCACTGCATCCACTCAATAAGCACTTGACCCAATTGAACCCTGGACTCTACAGCCATGGGTGGCATCCCCTGTCCTTGTTAAGAAAGATGCGCGACTGCGAAGTTCAAACGAGGCTCTGCGCCTGTGGGTTTGCCCAGTTTGTTCTCCTTTCAACACTTCTTCCGCCTTTTTCCACTTGTTAACGATGGCGACGCCTTGAACGACTAACTACGCCGGAATTGGTTTACGCCAGTGCGAGACGATTGCTTCATGTCGCGTCGACCTCTGTCAAACTCAGCCTCCGAGCCTACGACGAGCAGGGTCAGTGTGCCCATAATTGATTGCTGGACTGTCCGGCACTCAACGACTCCGCACTGCCGTTCTCCTACGTGGTATCAATCATCCTAAACCGAGACGAGCGAACCGGCCGAGAGAATAACGCAACCTCAACATCATGGCTGAAGCGGACCCCGAAGTCGTGGTGGCCATCGTGGCTCTCCTCGTCTCTTTGGTTGCTCTAGCAGCTACCTTCATGCAGGTCATGCAACAATACTACGCCTCTGCAGCAGGATATGCTCAATGCAATGAGAAAGTCATGGGGAAATGGGCCCTCACAAAAACTCGTCGCTTCTCCTGGGACGAGCTCCGTTTCGAGGTCGAGTTCGAGGCCCCTGTGATTTTTGTTTCGCCCCCAGACAACCAACATGGTCCAATTCGTGGGGCAGAGATATACTTTCTAGATGGAAGTCCTGAAAGTCTCGAAAATACGTGGTCTGAACTGGACATCAATCCCAGAGAGGAATATGCCAATAAGACGAAACGAGAGCGTATCCATACTGCTGATAACGAGCGAGCTTCATGGACGTTGCTTCTCAGCGCCGTACAGCGTATGGAGCACGAGTCTGAGAAGTGGCAGAAGAGTCAATACGAGGGCATGCATAAACAAGTTGGACCTCCCAATGCTCAGTCGCAGAATCATGATCTTCCTACCAACCCTCCCAGTCTATACGATGCACATACTATGACAGTTGCTCTTCAACGGAAACGTAAGAGCTGGGATACAATGCCTGCGACTGTTCTACGCCCCTACGCCACGACGACGATGTGCCATCTTATCGAGATGTTGGCTGCTCTGGGTATCTATTGGAAAGAGTTCGACCGAAAGCGTGAACGTTACCGTGCCGAAGGCAATGGTTTTATGGTTATTGGCGAAAAGGTCACTGATCTCGGTTTAATGTTTACGTTCAGTATTTACGGGCGGAGTCGCTTCGAAGCAAATCGAGTGATTCCCGTTGACCAGGTGAAGGAGCTTTGTTTTGGCTATGTGTCGACGATTTACAGTGTGTTGCTGGACCAGCGACGACTTCGATTCCCTGAAGATGATCCAGAGAACTTGGCTTTCCTTCAGCTGGCGACTCGTGAGGAGATTTCTCAGACCCTCATCCGAATTGGATGTAACAACAATGCTGTCCGTGCTTTCCAAGATGCTGGGAAGCATACATCACATTTGTTTCCTGGTAGGTTTCTCTGCCTTGACGGAAACACATATACTAATGGCGTTAGTTTCTTTCGAAATCCTCGGTATGCTGAGTCGTACTTTTCACATCAAGAACAGCATGTTCACCCATATTCCTAACCCAACATCAGATCGTTGGGATAAGCAATCTGTGTCATTAGTCAAAGTGATGGAAGCTTATGAGGACCTCGTTCCGACTTCACTGCCCGGAGCTCGTCGAAACCCAGTCATTATCGACAAGATTAAGAAGCACGCCGACCAAATTCTGGCCTTCAACAAGGACGAAAGCGTGACCGAGAAGATGTGCACTCTGAAGGCACTCCACGAAGCCATTGACGATTGCGATCAGATCTTAACAGCCAAGGAACCTAGCGGCACTGTTACCCCTTTTGCAGAGCAGTTGGGCATCAAGGTTCATGAGTCCGAGATACAGAAGAAACGACGAGAAATGGTCCAAGATGTTTTGCGATCGCACATCCAAGAAGTTCTACGTCTACTGAACGATGGGGAAGACCGTTCATCCGATACGCAATCTCTACACGCCGAATGGAGTCCGGCTACACCACATACGCGACAGGATGGACAGCCTAGAGTTGCGCCCATCGGATTCGAGGACATGCACGAAGCCAGTCCTGACGAGCGGCAGCACAAATTTTTGGAAGTTTACTTTCACGTTATCCGTGAGAAGGTTATCCCTCGTGCTGCCCGCTCAACAGACCGCAGAACAAGCCTTGTTGGAGCTCCTGCAGGGTATGGTTTCCGTCGCGCAGGCACAGGTCGCACACAAGCATCCAGCATGCGTGGCATTGAACGAGCATCCTCGCCGCCTCCCCCCATGCCAGCCCCCCGTCTGCAAACCAGCGTGGAGAACATTCCTCTTGGTCCCATGGCTAACGGCCGTCCCTCCATGTCTAGCAGGCCTGGCAGTGCTGTGAGTGAAGCGTATTCGTTAGCAAGCGAGCAACCCAGACCCAGACTAGAGGCTGCATTGTATGAACAGGAGGTCTCGCATGATGATGTTTGGTGTACGCTGATTTTCCGTATGATATGCTGGTTAATGTTACACGACTTCAACAAGTTGGATGTACAATTGAGTAAAAGTGAGCTATTGGGAAGTCGTATGCCAGTTTACATATCATGATACATTGGATGAGAGTCGATATTTGGAAATGATTGGATGTTAGCGAGGGGTTTGGATTTGATATCATGATAACGGCGTATCGCGATATTGGGGATCCCACAAAGAGCGAATGTCAGCGATATTTGGTTAGCACGTTAATTTACAACGGATCACAATACACTCATCAAAGAACGAATGACCCCTGTGTCAACTAAAAAACTCACCGTCTGTTTCAATACATGATCCAACATTCCTCAACCGCATCATGATGACCCAGCTCTAGAATCGGCGAAACGCCCAACAATGCCCCGGTCGGACCACCCCCGCATCCAGTGTCGGTACCCGTCCGGTACAGGAAATAAGCCGAGCGGATGCCTTGATTGGCAGCCTGACTAAGTCGGAATCGGAGTGCACGTGAGGTTGGGTCGAGGTGAGATTTTTCACAGTAAGCCGTGTGGCGAGGAGTCGGCGGTGACCGTGGATAAGGATTGGATGGCCGGGATTGGAGTCGGCGAATGGTGGATTATGATTTATCATGGAAACAGAGTTGGGAGAAGGTTTGTTGTGAATAGATTCAAGAAGGGATGGGATATAAACAAGGGGCGTCAGGCAATAAGTCACAGAACCTCGGTCAGCTGAAAACTATGATCGAGTATCCAGAGTCGAGAAAAGGAGTTGCTACTAGTACTGCACATTATTATCTCCTATTTTATTGGACTGCTCCCTTGGATCCGTCTTGATCCCATTCGGGATATCCCTTGACGGAGATAAGCATCACAATAGAAGCTTGAGTAGAACCCAATACAAGCCCAATTCATTGTTTCGTGTAATCGATCTATTCCCTCAATGTTCCAGTCTCATTGTCAAACCCTCCGGGTTCCAACACACAGACGTGGAGATATCACGTGAGGTTGCAACAGGCAACCTGGGCTGAATACCATCACGGGCCTTGATGTCCAGCACGGAGGATTCAGTGGAACTTGCTACTAGTTAGTCTAGAGCTCGATTTGGACAGCCGTAAACCTGTTGGCAATCGACCAAGGCGTCCGTCAAATTAAATTTCAGGGCTGACTAACTCTCTAAACCTGTCTCTGTCTTGAATTCATTCCAGCATCCGTCGCGTCGCCGGAGCCGTGGTTCGGCCGTAACCGTACTTGTCGTAAAGCCAGGTTCGTTCCGTTGTTTGACCAAGGCAACGCACGCTCCGAATAGCGTCTCGCTAGACCGGGTATGGATGTACAGTACAATCACCAACAGACGGTCCTTTCCCAATTCCCTATCCTATCCTACTTCTTTCGAACTCCGTCTGCTGCTGTGATGAGGTTGCAACGGCGTGCATAAAAGTACCCTTTCTCACGATCGCCTCCAAAGTCGTGTGGACTCGTGCGGAGAGGTACTTTAACTCGTCCAGTGTCATGTTCCCCTTCCCCAAGCACGACCACATTTTCACCCAATCACGGCCGCTGTGACACTGGCTAGACCCTGTCCAAGTCTGAGGAAAGCACGCAGGGCCAACCAGTCTACAGTTGCGCTATTCCCCAATGGGACTAGCTGTGAAAATGGAGAGTCCACATCTACCTTGGCCCGAGAACCAGAGACCAACAACTCCTCCGTCACATCAGCCTGCACCACATCTTCTCTCTCACCAAAGCCTCGTCAGCAAAACGAAGCCCTTTTCCCCCAAGACAGAGAAGGGCCAGAGACACTGAATTATACGGGCGACGGTTTCTTTTTTGTTTCCTTTTGCCCCTTGTTACTTCGTGTCTCGTTTTGCTTCTTAATTATACTCGTTTTCTCTTCACCCTCCTCGCCACACTCCCTTGTACACTCCCCTTGCCTTGCCTCCCCAGCCTCAAGTGCACGCGTGCTCGCTCAGTCAGATAGCCTTACGACCCTTCGTTCCGCCGCCCTGGCTTCCGCGTCTCCATCACCTTCGATCTCCTGTATTTCGACCGTGTCGTCTCCTTTCCGGTCTCGGGCCTGAGGTTTAGCCTCATATCGAAAGCCCTTCGCGTCCGTTGTCGATATCCGTCCCCCTTGTCGACATATCTCAATAACGACCGTATTGTCGCAGAAGTTGCCGGCACCAACAGTCTTCCCACTCGGTCGAGGCCAGAGAGTTTGATGCCAGTGGAGTAAAAGCCTCGAAAACACCGAACCCTGAATACTGGCCGTTGGGCAACCAACCTTAAGTTCCGGTTAAGCACCTGCATGTCCGGCACAAACACATCTCCTCTTCCGCGTTTTCTGCTCCCCGCGCGGCTTAGCTGTTACAACAGCACGTCTCTGATACTACGACC
Source organism: Fusarium coicis (assembly GCA_013781345.1). Taxonomy (NCBI): domain Eukaryota; kingdom Fungi; phylum Ascomycota; class Sordariomycetes; order Hypocreales; family Nectriaceae; genus Fusarium; species Fusarium coicis. The sequence continues at coordinate 48,497 of JAAOAJ010000375.1, forward strand.
CTTGGAGCTCCGCAATCAGTCTTGATACTAATCCCATCAAGACTGCTAAATTGGAACTCGTCCTTAGCCTTGTGCATTTGACGGATGAACACAAACACACACAAACACCGACCGCATCATGACACCATCCCCCGCAACTAGCCAGGCTCTTGAGCCTCGTCACCCCAAACCTTCCCAAACAGTATCCGTCAACATCTCCGAGGGGACCCAGAACCGCTCCCGCCGCTTCCAGCTCGAGGTGAGCGAGTGTGTCGAGACTAAGACTGTTACGACCACTACTCGTCTCACGCGAAAGTTCCCTCAGGTCTTCGTTCGTGACCCTGTACCTCTGGAGAATCTAGACACAAAAGAGTATCCTCTCGCCATGAAGCCTACTCCCCCAGAACTGATTAGGTTCTCGTATAATATGCCAGGTGCTATTGAGACTGACGATGAAGTTGAAGATGAACCCATAGATAACCAGGTTAGTTTTCACGTTGTGCTTACTTGCTGTTTTCAACTACTCTGAAGAACAGACCATGCTGACATGTACACAGTTATCCTGCAATGCTCGTTCTACCCCCACTCAGCTTAAATCCGAGTCCCCTCAAGAATCTAACCTTGTCCGGATACCCAAGCATCGATCACAATCTCCTTCAGAAGGATATCCTCGCCGTTCCCGCGCTTCTAGAGCTACCACTATAGATTCCCCCGAATCTTCAGCACCAACTTCGAATCCTCGGCGACCTGGCCGTTCTATTCCCCTGAACGCCGTATCGGATAAACTTCGTCGCTCCATTGCCCATAATTCGAATCGACAAGGAGAGAGGTCATCCAGACCCTCTGGGGGCTTCCTTGCTACTCCTGATACTTCGGAGGTCGTTGGTGCGGCTGAGAGATCAGCTCGCCGACGCTCGTCACACCATGAACGAAATCAATCACCCGAAGCATCTTCCTCTGCTGTCAGCCCTCAATACGAAGCCACCAGCCCCGTAGAGAGTGATTCACATACTGTCTTTAGCAGCAATGTCGCTACTCCACCAATTACTGATGCTGATGCAGAACCATTCGCTGATGCTGATGGATCCTTACAACAGCCCATCCGTCCCTTTAATCCCCGTCCCAGTATCGATGTCGTTGCCGCACAAGATGCTAGTCTTCCTAGTCCCAGACTGTCGCCTACCTTGGCAGCCGCTCAGCTACATACTGCCGACGACGAGGATGAGACACAGCCTAGCTTCCAAAGCTCGAACCTTGATCCCTCAAGATGGCTTGATGAATCACAGCCAATGGAAGATGATTCCATGACTGCTCTCGTTCGTTCTGGCCATTCCCAAGATGATTACGCCCTTGCTCGCACCGATGGTACTTCTCAAGGTGTTGATTCACTACAAGTCGTCGACACACAAACACTCCTCGAGGCATTCGACTCCATGAAAACCGAAATGAAGACATTCATGATGTACCAGTTCCTTCGCCGGTGTCCTCGTCCTACCCTCCGCGTTGTGGCCAACGCTGTGAACCCAGCTCTCAAATGCGATTTTCTCCGACAGTTACCCCTGGAACTTGGATATTCTGTTTTGTCTCATCTCGATCACCGAGATCTTTGTCGAGCTGCACAAGTCTCAAAGCACTGGCGAAACATTGTTGATCGTAATGAAACAGGGTGGAAGGAACTGTTTGACAGAGATGGCTACACCCTCCCACCTGGTGAACTCCAGAAGGCTATCATTCAAGGCTGGGGCTGGCAAGATCCTGTTGGTGCAAGTGGATACGAAAAGGATTTGAGCATGCGAACCCGGTTGACTTCAACTGAGCATGAGCTTACCCGGACTCTCCGACAAGAGACAGCCTCCAAGTCTCGGGCTTCCAAGCGCAAGCGAGCGATCAACACTTATTCGGCCGAGCGATCTAAGCGACGTGCCAGTGCACAGGAAGCCGTGGCTCGTGAAGAGAACAAGTCGCAGCCCGAGGCTCGTCAGCACAAGTCGGAAGGACCACTGTCTGCCGCAAATGCTGCCGCCACAGCTGTCCCCGATCCCCAGCTTGGACTGCCTAGCCTTCGCGAGCTACATCTATACAAGTCGCTTTACCGCCGTCATCATATGATCCGTAAGAGTTGGACCAGCGGCGAGGTCAAGCCTGGCCACGTCGCGTTTGCAGCTCATCCTCGTCACGTTATTACGTGTCTCCAGTTTGACGAAGACAAGATCATTACAGGTAGCGACGATACGCTCATCCACATCTACGATACCAAGACGGGCAAGCTCCGCAAGAAGCTTGAAGGCCATGAAGGTGGTGTCTGGGCACTACAGTATGAAGGCAACATGCTGGTGTCTGGCTCTACTGACAGGTCTGTTCGCGTCTGGGATATCGAACGTGGTCTTTGCCAGCAGGTATTCTACGGACACACTAGTACTGTCCGTTGCCTGCAAATCCTGATGCCCACCGAGACTGGGAGAGATTCTAGTGGACAGGCCATCATGCAGCCCGAGAAGCCTCTCATCATCACCGGCTCCAGGGACAGTCAGCTCAGGGTCTGGCGACTTCCCGAGGTTGGATCCCGCCGATACATCCAGACCGGCCCCCCAGCTCATGAATCCGACTGCCCTTACTTCATTCGAGTGTTGGCCGGACACACGCATTCTGTTCGCGCCATTTCCGCTCATGGTGACACCCTCGTCAGTGGATCCTATGACAGCACTGTTCGAGTTTGGCGTATCAGCACCGGTGAGGCTCTCCATGTCCTCCACGGTCACTCTCAAAAGGTTTACTCTGTCGTCCTCGACCACGAACGCAATCGTTGTATCTCGGGCTCGATGGATTCGCTGGTCAAGATCTGGGATCTTGCCACTGGCGCATGTCTGTACACTCTCGAGGGACATAGTTTGCTCGTCGGCTTGTTGGACCTCCGCGATGAGCGACTGGTGTCGGCGGCGGCCGACTCGACTCTTCGTATCTGGGATCCAGAAAATGGCAAATGCCGCAATACTCTCATGGCGCATACTGGGGCTATTACCTGTTTCCAGCACGATGGCCGGAAAGTTATTAGTGGCAGTGAGAAGACGGTCAAGATGTGGGATGTCCGAACTGGCGAATGCGTTCAGGACTTGTTGAGCGATCTCAGTGGTGTTTGGCAAGTCAAATTTGACGAACGACGATGCGTGGCTGCTGTCCAGCGCGATTCACTCACCTACGTCGAGGTATGTTACAACGCAGGTAACTTGGGAGCAACAAGTACTAACATGATGCAGATTCTTGACTTTGGAGCTGTCCGAGACGGCAAGCCACCAGAGGAACTTGGCAAGCGTATCCTTCTCAACGAGCCCGAGGTTCGAGCAATGATTGAGGAAGAAGCTTAATACATCACATTACGGATGAATGGATGACGGGCCACGTATATAGGCAATATGTTTTTTTATTCGCAACGGGTTGTTCTACACGGGCAATCGATGAGACAACGGCGTTGAGGTATCGTGCATTTACGCATAAACAACACACATAGTTACGAAGCACCAGCATGAAACGGGCGGGCGGGCGTTTGTTGCTATTGGGATGGATGCATGCATATACCTATTGTTTTTTTATTCAGAAGTTTGATACATGTCATGGAGGCTCAGGGCTGACAGAGGTTCAGTTCAGTTAAACCTTTTGTCTCGCGATGAGCTGAAAGATATATGAACAAAAGCCATGCTTAGGGAGTCAGCATGCGGTTATAGGAGTCAATGAATTTGGTACACTTTATCGAGGCTCAATCCGTGATGTTTGTGAACGTTTTTCCGAAGATTCCGTGGTGCGGTCGTGCTCCGCCGATGGTGATACAGGCTACAAAGGATCCTGACTATTTGAGGTCAAGGAATGAAGATCGAAGGATTTCTGGGTTGAGTGGTGGAGATGGACTAATCGTAAGCGTACACGAACAATTGCACATTTACATTTTTCATGAAGAGCCAAATAGTAGAAAACAGCTACTGTCATGCCTGCTGCTGGTTTGGCAAGAATTGGCTCAACCATTGGCTTCGTGAAGCTCGGAATTAAGCTTGTTCGCTGAACCGTTGATAACTTAACTTTAAAGCCCAGTCCCGATCCCGATGATACCGAGCTGAAAGCAAGGGTCCAGTTAGTCCAGGCTGACTTGCTTGATATCCCTGTCTGTGGATTACAATAAAAAGCACGCATCTGATATGATCAGATCTGGAGACAATGCTCCGCGAAGTAAGAAGCCTTAGGAGGCATCATAAGGAATGCAAAAGACTAAAGACATGTAAATCGAAGGTTGCCTAAGCCTATCCCAACTTGCTTATCCAAGTCTTTGGCCTCTTACGATAAAGGTTCTAAGTTTCCTTTCCTCTCGAGCCTAGAGGAGGTATCATATTGCCTCATCTGGTCTGATCAGCGTAGGGCGTGATCGGGTTTTATTGTGACCCATCTACATCTGACGTGGGGAGAGTATTTAGGCAGTCAGGTCCCCTCATTCCTTAGACATTGTGTTACCCAGGATTGAAGAAGCGATACAATGGCTTGGTTAAAGGACTTTGTTGGTAAAGTGGGAGAGGAGTATAAGAAACAGGTTCAGTTACAGCAGCAGCAGCAGCAGCAACAACAGCAAAGGCAGAGAGAATCAGGTTATTATAGACAAGGAACGAATCAAGGATACCAGCAGGGCGACTATCAAAAAGGTTCACCTTCGGGATGGCAACAGCAGTACCAGACTGGGCAGCCTCAGTATCAACACCCTCAGACTCAGTACCAGCCTCAATCACCACAATATGGACAACCTCAGCAGCAACAATATCCGCCTCCACCATCACCATACCGTACACCGAGCGCTCAACCCTCTCAGGCACCTTCACAACCTTACACCGCACCACCAACAACAACACAGCCAGCTTCACAAGCTTACCCCCCGAGTCCATATCCCCCTCAAGCACATACCCAGCAGCTCGAAACACAATGGCGCGAAGCAGAGCGTCTCGCAGCACACTACAAAGCAGAGTATGAAGCTCAAATGAAGAAAGCTACAGAAGATCTCGCCAACATGCGAATTGAGCAAGAGAAACAGGCCCAGGAGCTAGAGAAGTTGAGAGCTGAGGAAGCGAGGAACTATCAACTTGCGGAGGAGGAGCTGGTGAGAGAACAGCAGAGATTGTATGATGAGATACAGAGACAGAGACAAGAGGTGGAGAGACCACCGCTACCGCCGAGGATTAGCACGGATGTTGAGGATGCTGCACCGCCTTTGCCGAGGAGGCCTGTTTCTACTGCTGGAAGTGTGAGTCCTGCACAAAGACCGGTGTCGTATGCCGCCCCGCCGGCTCAGAGCTCGTTTCTTTCGCCACATAGTCAGACACAGGTGCCTGCTAGTCCTTCGCAAGGCTATATACCACCTCCTCCACCCGGGCCTCCTCCTGCTCAGGCTACGACCCCGGTTCAGCCGCAGTCGGGTGGGTATTTGTCCCCTACTTCCGTGCCTCCTGGGCAGGCTTCACAGCAGACACCATACTATCCTCCTCCACCGCCGAGCCCTCAAGCACAACCTTCTCCAAGAGTCCAGGAGCAGCCAAGTCAACGGAACTCGTATCACGAACCAGCTCCAGCAAGTCCTCAACCGCAACAGGCAAACACTCCATCTTATCCACCACCTCCACCGGTTCAAAGTCCACCTCAACAACAACCTAGCGCTCAACACAGGCCCGTCCCTGCACCAAAGCCTCCTCGTGTCAGGACCCCTGAGCCAGCACAGTTGCATGCCTGCGGTGCAAAAGCAGGTCTCGAATGCTCAGGTTCACTAACATCCTTCTCCCAACACTGGTTCTACCATGCTGCTGTGCCAGAGTTCGTTATCTGTGCCCGCTGCTATGTAGATCTTATCTACGACACCAAATTCCGGGACTCATTCCGAAAGGTCTTCTACAACGACGGACATAAGCGCAGATGTCGATTCAACACCAGACGGATTAAAGATACCTTACTTCCAGAAGCCGTTGATTCTGGTAGTCTTGATAAGCTTGTCGAGTTTATGGGGAGGAGAATCAGTATCAAAGATTGCAGAGAACAAAACATTACCGAGGGAGAGTCGTGGTACAAAGCAGCTGACATTCCAAACGGGACAATTTGCGAAGCTTGCTTCGAGGACGGTCTCATAACTTCGTCTTTTGCCAAGTATTATCAGCTCTTACCCGACGAAGGTGGTGCGTATTGCGATCTAAGCGTATGGTTCCTGAAACGCAAGTTCATGGACTATGCGAAAGAGAACAAATGGGCCCAATTCTGTCAAGAGTTCAACCAGCGCGCACAAATACCAGATTGTCCCAAGATCAACACTATCAACGCCAATGAGCGTGTATGGTACAAGCCTATAAATGGACTGAGGAACCTACAAGCTTGTGCAGCATGTTATCATGACTACTTCTATGCTTCTGAAGATCAGGATAAATGGCAACAGGTTGCTGGAGGAAACTTCCAGACCAGGTGTATTCTTGGGCAGTTGAACCACATCATCCCAATGCATCAGGCACTGGATGATGAGGATAGAAGTCTCTTCTGGAATGCAGCGTGGGAAATGGACAAGTACCCTGTTTGCAACAGGGAGGGAACAAAGGGAAGTTCGTGGTATGCGCCGATCAACAATCCTTCCGGCTGGGGAATATGCGCGGCGTGTTATGAAGGCATCATCAAACCAATTGGAGGCGCACGATGGTTCATCAAAGACAACACCACCAAGCCAGACGAATTGTATCTATGCGGTTTCAGCCTGGGTCATCCGCGAGCGATTCAAGCTCTCGAAGCATATGTCAGCGCACGAAATTGGGGAGACAGCAAGCTATTTCTTGAATGGACTGCGCAATGGGGCCATGTTCAACAATGTCCAAGGAAGAACTTTAGCAAGAATAGACGATGGTGGGGATGGGGAGTCTTAGAGATCTGTGAAGATTGCTATGCTTCCTTTGCAAAGGGTACAGCGCTTGAGCCTCGCTTTGCACTCACTGGGGTGAGAGAACCGGAAAAAGAGCGCATGTGCGATATCTACTCGCCACGCATGAGAGGTCTGTATACCGAAGCCTGTAGAACTGGCGATCTAGAAGGTCTCTTGGCCATCGCAGAACAAAGACATGTCGTCTATACGCAGACAATCATGCAGTGCGAGCAGATCCTCAATCAGCAAAAGATAGCAGCCATGCAGGCGCAGACGTTGGGCATACAGGGTACGTTTTATAAGAGCATGGGATGGGCTCAAGATGCTACTATGGGACATAGCTACACCGTTGGAAACTCGTATGCTGGGTATGGTCATGCAAATGAATGGGTTATGCAGGGGTATTCGTACGATAGACAGTCGAGAGAGGCTGCGGCGGAGGTCATGAGCGGAGGGCCTCTTATGAGAGTACAGATGCTTGAGGCGAGGTGGAGGGAAGTTGAGTAAAGAGTATCAATATATGACGATGCTCTAGATGAATGATGACTCTAATAGTAAACTTAAACACATGTCAAGGTCAAAATCTGGTTCATAACTTTTCTGCATAACCCACATATATCCAACTTACAGCCCATTTTAAACGCCTAGAATACCAATTCCCAAACATCCAAAGTCGAAGTTCCCATCTTGAGTCCCATCCCCGACGCCGCCTTTCCAAGAATCAAGTATTTCCCATCCCAACTAAACGACGCCGCCGTGGCAAACCCGCTCTGAAACTTGATCGTATACAGCACTCTCCCCGAGTACGTATCACTTACATCAACACCATCATCTGTTCTACAGCACAGGAAGCGACAGTCCGCCGATACAGCGATGGGCCAGCCCTCGCGTGTTCTTCGCCCGCTGAGATTGTACGACTCGAGGGCTGCGGTGCCGTGATTCCAGTGGAACACCGTGTCGCCCCATAGCGAAACGATGACTTCTCCATCGGGCGAGGTCCCGAGGAATACGGGCTTCTTCCATGTATCGGTCTCGAGCTTGGCGATCGATGCGCGGGTTTTTACGTTCGTTATGCGAATCGTGCCGTCGCGAGATTGTGTGATGAGAAGCTTGCTGTCTGGTGTGAAAACCGCGTGTGTAACCTCATCCATATGACATGGAATCACGACGCTCGCCTTGTTGAGATTCGCACTGCAGTCCATAAGCCCAACCCGCCCTCTCGTGCTTCCCACCGCAAGCCAATTCCCGTCCTGCGAGAACGCAAGTGGCTTTCCACCAGGCCATTTACAAACCGCGATTTTCCGTCCATTGATGTAGTCACCAAGATACACAACCGGTTTCTTGAAGTTAATGCCATCATGGCTCGCCGCATTGAGACCCTTGCCGTCTTCCTCGCTGAGATATGCCCACTGACGACCATTGCGCGAGAAGATCATGTTGACGCCGTGCTGGTTCTGCAAGCAGGAAACTTGATTGGCGCTCGTGTCGTAGAAGCGCGTGGGAGACTCGAGGGTTGAGATTGCGATTGTGGGGGCGTTGTGGCGAGATACGTAGGCGGTCTCGACGACTTCATGGTTGGAGAGTTCTTTCTTGGCGAGGTGGCGGAGTGAGATGCGGAGGGGCGTTGTAGAGGTTATACCGATGGCATTGTAATCCGGAATAGGCGGCTCATTCGTCTCTGAGTGGGGAGACGATGCAATTGTTCTGAAGCGTTAATATAATGAGAGTTCTTTGTGAGATGGCACGTACTCTGGATGGGCGATGCTGCTGTTGCTGTGATCTCGACTCTCGGCGTCATCAATTGGTGGTGGTGGAGCAGCAGATGAGCTTTCCGAGATGAAGTCTTGAGTGGCCTCGATGAATTCTATGATGATAGATCGTTGGCTCTCAACGCGAGGATCTTCGCTGTCTGACTCTTGGAGGAATCTTGAGCGGATAGTTGATGCCTCTTGAAGGATCTGAGAGCTGCTATAGCCGGGAAGTTCTCTCTCGCCATCATGAGGCTGAGAATTGATGGCTCTATGAGAATGTTAGTGAATATCTCACAAAAAGGAATGAGGGTAACTTGCAGTAACACACAGTCAAGGCCTAGACTCATGGCACTTCTCAAACCCTCAAGCAACTTTGCAAAGGGCGACAACCTCTCGGCAGTATGTTCCAACCACGAGGGCGTCCTCTCCTCTGCCGTCCTTCCCGTATCCAACGCGTCATCCGCCTCCTCCAACAACTCCCCAGCCTCACTAACAACCCCCCTGATCGCCTCATCCAACCTTCCCGGCAGCGGCGCGCTTCCGGACTCCAGGGCCTGGGCGTTGTGATGGAGCAGCCTCGCTACCATCTGCAGCTCCGCGAGCTCCCGGGACAGGCTAGCGAGGTCCAGCCTCGCCTGCGGATAATACGTGACGAAGTTGCGCAGACCGTCTACGACGTGCGTCGTGGAGGTCTGCAGTGCGGTGCAGAGGGAGGATATTGAGGACATGGTTTGTTATACTGGATGTGATTGATGATGTGAGGTTGCGTTACGAATGCCGATGCCGACGGTGCGGGATAATTTGGTGGGAACACTACGGAGATCCGGAATTGACGTGGGGAATTGAATTGTTACTTGCTTTTTCTCAGTGGTTGATGATTAAGCTATTAGATGTCATATCCATTGTTGGCATGGAGGAATTGGTACAAATTGGGGGCCTTAGATACTAGATTGAGATGACATGATTGTCTGTGATGTATCTGGGCTAAAAAAGATCCGGGGCTCGATTAGTTGGATGGGGTGATTGAGTCGATGAGGCAGGGATTGCGCAACTTTAACGGTCTCAAGTTATGGGGTATATACTCGCTGACTTGTTGAACGTTGAACGCAGCATCTCCGGCTGTTGCACATAACCCTCTGAGGACTGTAGCCTTCAAGTTACACTCAAATTCTCATGACTCGGTTCATATCGGAAGTCTTCATGAGCATTTGAGTGTTACCTACGTATTTGCCAAGACAACCTCAAGTTGTGGGGTGAAATCTTGGGGACCCCGACAATCGGACCAGACAGAGCCTGGCGTTGACTGACAGCTCAAGAAACATCCATCAGTTAAGACAAAGCCACCACAAACTGGATGAGCTATTGAAATAAGACAGAGTCGTAGTGAACCACGACACGAGACATCAAGTGGAGCAAAGGTCAGCAATTAAGTACAACCAACATGTCCCGTCTTGAGGCCTTCAACGCAGCTTTTCCTGTTTATTTCACTCAGGACAGGTCTAGGGTGAGCCAAGCCCGCCGATCAGTCCCATACAGCCTAGACAGCCCATACCGTTCGGAGGAGCAGGATCTGCCACGGAAGGGCTAGACTAATGATTGCTTTTCCTTTTTCTCCGTAGGGGATTAGCCAGCCTGGGGAGACTGCCACATGGCATCGTCTGCTTCAATCCGAGCAACTGTCTCGTCTTGGGTTGGTTTGTTGTTATCGACCCATGTGTTTCTTTGGGCAGAGACGAGGTATTATTATTTTAAATTGTGGCAGTGAGTGATTATTCGAAGCCGAGTATGATGGATGAGAGTTTGCTTTGCCACAGGCTTATGTGGCCTTGACAAAAAAGATATCTGATGATGGTACTCATCTGTAAGCGTTTCTGACTTACGAGTCGAGACCATCCGCCGCCGTGGGGGAAGAAGTGTGACAAGGCCAGCTGAAAGACAACAAGGGGAGAGGAGAGGGAAGACTAACATCAGCCACAGAAGTCGTTGGCCAAGTGTGGCTCAGCCATTGATTGGGCTTGACCTCAACTTCATGCTCTCTTTCATCCCCGTGACCAACACAAAGAGGGAGCATCCTGGCAGGCCGGCAGCACAAGATCGACGGCCCAGCATAACCCTTCACATCTCGCCTCGTACGGAAACGCATCCCCGCATGGCCGGACCAGCCATCTTCTTTTCTTCCTTCCTTCTCCCAGGTTCTCCTGCTTCTAGTTCCTCCCCAATTGTCGGTATCGAGTCTCTCGATACCACCTACGTAGTGTGCAGGCGGGCACACGCCCTGTCGATATTTGATAGGGTGCCAGACAAACCACATGTGTGATGCGAATTGGCGCGCGCTGAGAGCCTTAGCGGGCCTCGAGCGAGAGAGCCAGAGAGGGAACGAAAAAAACAGGGATGGGCCCTGTTGGGCATGCCATGCACAGGCGCCTGACGAAGGAGGTGGGCTCTTTGGCCAATCGGCAGAGACTCCAGGTGATGGAGGTGAGACGATATGGGCGTCAACTTGCGAGAGGACTGTGATTTCGGTATCGTGTTGGAGATTCAGGGTTGTCTACAGACAGTGACACGATTTGTAGTATCTACTCCGTACCGAGGGAGAGACTCTGGGAAGATACAACGCTCGTCATACCGTAGTGTTCAAAGATGGACGGGCAGGACAGTTGAGTCAATATCTTGATCACGTCTTCCCAAATCTCCATCTGCAATGCGATGCGGGATCCAACTGTAACACGACCTCATCATCGTGCAGCTTGTCACACTCTGGGCCTATTCGCTTACAGCTACTGTGCCTGAGAATCACTATCAGCCAGTCGCTCTCGATAGTTCTCTCAACCCGTCATTTAACAGCCCAACCTATCCATCCCTTCCAATCCATGCCATGGTCTCTTCTGCCGCCTTGGGGACAGACCAAACTCAAACCGATGTACCGTACATGTTGATGTGAATGCACCTTCTGCATGTCCATCTGCCCACGGGGGATTTATTTGATTCGATACCTCCTGTATAACCACTTATCAACCCCTTTTCCCCCATCCTCTTCCTCTTTTTTTTTATCTTTATCCTCTCTACCTCACCTTACTCTTTGTCCTACGCTTCAAAATCTGGGATTACCCTGTCCATCTTACTCCCGGGTTTTCCTCACCGACAAATCCACCGCCTTCAACAAGCTTAGCTTTCCCCTCCAGCTCCAGCTGCCTCCCAGACCAAGACCCTTTTTTTCTTTGTCCATTTCCATCAAGTGGACCGAACTCTCTGTTCCCCGGCGCCACCGCCTAGAAAACTGACTTACGTGCTTCGTCTCTTGAGCCACAGCGAGCTAGTCCCCTGCAATTGAACCCCCGGAGGCCGCTGTCAGCGGCTACCTCTTTCAGTGGGTTATACCGGGTACGGTACAAAGCAAGGAACCTGACCGACCTCATATTTTTCTCGGATTACCCATTTCTCATCCATCTCTGTGTCCACCCCGCCCACTTTTTTGATCTCTCAAACTCACCCCCACTGCGGATCAACCTCAGCTCATCCATCTATTCCAATTCCCACCGCGGGAACCGGGAAGCGTGAATCATTTATTCCATCGCGCTCCCTATTTCTTGTAAAGGGGATCCTAGTCCTTGATCGGATCGTATCCTTCAAGAACGGGCTGGGCATTGTGTTCGTGCTTGCCCTTGTCCTTGTATCTACCTCGTCAACTTCGTTGCGGTCTGAGTCTTGAGTCTGTCGCATTGGCAAGCATCAGCTCCTTATATTGTCCTGTCCTGTCTGTCTGTCTCATTACGATCCAGAGATAGACATTCCGACAGACAAATAGAGAGAGCTGGCCTCATCTCTTCGACATATATCCCGCGCGTCTACAGCTCTTGCTCTTACCTCGTCGCACCTTTGCGACTTAGAGCAGGACTACGAAACCTACACCGCTGCCCAGCATGGCGCTCGAACAGACAATCACCATTGTTAACAACTCCGGCAAGATTATCAAGACCGTTCGTCATCCCTTTGTTTGCGCTTCCCAACCTTGGCTAACAATTCACAGGGCAAGCAGCTCTTTTCCATCTTCAAGGAAGCTCAAGGCAACTACAAAGACAAGAAGGCGGAGATCAAAGCCCAGCAGGGTGTCCAGCGCTCTCAATCCTTCGACGTCAATGCCCAGCCTCAAGCCTTTCCTGTAGAACACTTTCACATCGACGATGACCGCTCCCGATATTATCCTCCTCGCGCAGGTGACCAGCGTAGCGAAGCTGGCTCACAACGCAGTCGCCGATCGCGAAGCGTCCACTCGCGACATCCTCAAGAGGGCTTTGCCAGTCGTCGTGCGCTGACTCTTGATAACCTCGAGAGACACACCGAAATCTCCGCCACAGCTCCCAGCAAAGCTCCCACCCGAACTGTATACAAGGAGATCCCCATGGAGCTTGCCATGCCTCAGCGCAGCATGGCTCCCTCTGCCTACGGCGCTGGCCCTATGGTCCCCCGAAACCGATCGACCGGAGAACTAGTACAGATGAGGCCGCGCAAGGAAATCGACATGGACCTTGCGTATGGAAGCGTCCCCCCCGATCTGAAGGACCGCACCGATCTGGACCCGCAGTACTACGATGAGAAGCAGGCCATGGGTCTTGTTCACCGCGTCGAGGGTCTCTTAACCGAAGCCAAATGTATCCACCATTCGGCTACAACGACAATGGCCGAGCTCCAGAAGAACCCAGACCACGCGGCAGCCGTTGCACTCTCGCTTGCTGAGTTGTCAAAGATGGTCAAGAAGACATCGCCCGCTTTTCTGGGTCTTCTCAAGAGTGGATCGCCAGCTGTCTTTTCTCTCTTATCGTCCCCGCAATTCTTGATTGGCACGAGTCTCGCTGCTGGTGTCACTGTTATCTGCTTCGGAGGATGGAAGATCTTCCAGAGAATGAAGGAGGAGAAGGCGGCGCGGGAGGCCTTGGCGTATGAGGGCGTGCCTATGGACCGTCCTGCACCTCTGCGAACACAGAGCGAGTACGGTGTCGAGTATGGCCCAGGCGTCGATGAGGCCCTCATCCTTGATGACGACTTGAGTTCAATTGAGACCTGGAGACGAGGCATTGTGCCATATGGAGAAGATGAGAGTGAAGTCGACATGGAGCTTATAACACCCTTGGCCGACAGGGAGACAAGAAGCCGTTATGGCGGAGATGATTTTGACACAAAGTCCCGCCGAAGCACAAGAACAAGTAAAACACACGAGAGTTCACGAAGCCACAAGACACACCGAACAGACGACAGCCGCCGTAGCCATCGCAGCCACAGGAGTCGTCGTGATGATGATGACAGGAGTACACGACGTGAGGATTACGCAGAGAGCATCGCCGACAGTGAGCGCAGCCATCGCTCGTCAAGGAGTAAGCGTTCCGAGAGGATTGAGACGAGGTCAATCGACAGCCGAAGCAGCAGCCGACGAGACGACGAATCACAAGTCACTGTACGACCCAAGGTCAACCGCAACAACAGCAACATGCTCAAGGCCCTCTTCAAGAACAAGGAGAAGAAGGAGCGCTCACTTGTCATGGCATAACGACCTCGCGGGATTTAATACCCCCTCATACGACACATTTTTATCTCATTTTTTTTTTGCATATTACCCTGGCGCATTTTTAAAGACCGGTGGATACCAATATCTACGGTAGACGAGACAAAGATTTACATTACATTTACGGATATTTTTTCTCCTTCAAGTACAGAAAGATCATGGATGGGCCAGGAAGAATGCCCTTCCCACCAGCGATTTATTCCCTTTCGTTTTGTTGGTTATTTCTTTTCCTTTTATGAATACTATGAAACATTGCTCTTGCACACGCTTGAGCAGAGGTGGATTTATTGCATTACGCACGGAAGACAGATGACGGAGCTGTTTGCATTGGGTTGGGATTCGTTTGTACTTAGGTAGCCCTGAGGGGCAATGTATACCAACCAATACATGAGAAGCTTATGCTTCTTATTTGGATTGTTAAATTGTGTGCACTTGTCTTGAGATTGTGACGTTTGTAGTGGCATTTTTTGATGATAACAGGTTTGGTGGGGGTTTGTAAGCGAGACGTGAAGTGTCTGTCACCATGCAGGTTGACGATGGATGCGTTGGCATCGCTAACATGCTTGCATTGCGTGACTTTTGCTTCGTCGTCATTGGTGTAGGGATTGCATGTGGCTGCTTGTTTCTTGCTTTGTGATATTGGCTATGGTTTGGTCTAGTTATTTTGACCACAGTGGTGAACAAAGATGTCTGTTTGCCTCGATGTGCTTTCCGAGAAACCCTTCATAGCGACAGCAAGTTTGGACTGAGCTAGCTGACATAAGGTAATTGTGTTTGGGAAACTGGGAGGATTGACACGGAGCGTTTTTATGTCGTCATGCGGCTGCTTGTGTATGCAGTGCTGCCTCAACAGTAATGCAGCTTGTTCATGCTTGCGAATCAATTGACACGAAGGAGGAATCTATAGGACGCATGCCTAAGCAAACATGCAGGTTTGATAGTACGGCAGGAAAGTGGTGTCTTGTACTCGTGAAGTTTGTGATGATGATATGGGAGTTGTCGCTATCTTTGTCTTTGCTTCGCCAAAGGTGCCTATACGAGACATTTACTCAGCGATTGTCATCTTGTCTATCATTTTATTGCGCAAGAAGGCAAATAAATCTAGATAAATGCCTTGAAAATAATGCGTTGTCAAAAAACTGTCATGTCGTGAACACAATGGTGAGTTTGGTTGTGTCTCTGTACAAGTATAAATACCCCCTTTCTTCCCTGGAACCTTTTCTTCTTCTTTACTTAACAACAACTTTATTATATATACTAAACCATCGTTTCGTCGATGAAGCAACATAAGATCGACATACAAATCCCGGAACAGTATCTTTTAGGGACCTCTCGGACAGACCACATTGGGTTCTCAAGTTAGTGATCACAATCATCATCCATCTCTGTGATGGCGGCAGCGTTTCTGCGAGAGATGACGAAGCGTCGCGGGCCTGAGACCCCGAATATGAAGACGATGACCATGCCTCGGGATTTATATAAATAGCCCTTTGCAACAAGGTGTAGCAAATGCAGAACAGTCGATCTAGATCCTAAGGAGGACCCAGAAAATACAGCTGATAATCCTCTTTCAGAAGTACTGATAAAAGGCCGGGGCTTACGCGATCAGTGACAGAACACGTTCATAAGAATGCCATGTCGCGGAGCGGGATGCACTGATGCATCTGCATTGCCACCACATCCTCCACCCCATCCATCTATGGATCTCAAGAAGTGGGAATGTGGAGAAGTCCGCGGGATTTCGATACTATACATGGCCGTCATCAAAGCCTTCTACTGTACCTACTACTCGGACATCCATCAGCAAGCGCAACCCTCGAGTGTATAAGAATATATCAAACTAGCCAGTCCGATCTCATCAACTATCTACGTTACTATCCTCCTTGGCTTGGAAAACTTGGAGTGGCCAACGAGGGCTCGAATGCAAGAGCACGAGAAAGCAACGCTCAAAGGGGATTCAAAAGCATTGGGCGCCAATTCACATTCACGTCCCAATCAAGCGGGCAACCATTTCTATGCGACTATAAGTCGAGATCGTCTTCAATATCAGATTCTTCTTCTCTACGCAACCTCCGCCCCTGCCCAATGAGATGAGAGGCTGGTTGGTGTAAGTCTTGCCACAAGGGTCTCCCATGACACCGACGAATTGGACATCTGAAGCGACAATGCCCAGATGACTGATCAAGTCCTTCTGGGCCGAACTCCTCCTTCTTCGAAATGGAGGAAGCGCGATTGCATCGACCGCCTGTGATGTGAGAAAGGGCCCCCGGCCGTCGTGCTCCCAACAGGGCTCGGTACCAGCACCGCCATAGACGCCGATGTCTGGCAGAAGGGAGAACCGGTCCTAGCCAACGTCTCCCAACCGTGGTTACAGCTCCAGCATAGCTGCTTTGAGCACCCAGTTGACGACAGTATCCGCCGCGTACGTGTTAAGCGATACATTCGTGAGCATAGCGATAACTCCCGCCGGCTGCCGTACACTCAGGTCCTCAATTTTATCAAGGAGCCTACAGATAGCGTGGGCTAGTGTACCGCGTATCTCGGGTTTACCCATCCGAAGGCGGGCATCGAACAGCTGAACGATACCACAGGCAACGAAGACTTGAGCAACCTTCATACAAGACTTCAAGGCGTCTCATACCACGGGAAGCCGACTCTTGTCGTAGACAAGTTTGACAACGCATCAGATCACATGCCCCAAGGGTGACTTAGAAGGCTTATATACGATCCTATCCTCTCCTATACAGCCCACAAACAACAATAATGTCATTTCTCATTTCTCCACCTGAAGAGAAGATTGATACATTTGGTTGTTGGCACCACTCAAGGAAGCTCAGGGATGTTCCTCGCAGACCCTTGTCTCAAGGACACTGGCTTTGTCTGAGTATGATTTCCTATATCTTGGTCTCTACTAGTCTTCCACTTACGATGGGTTCTATAGTAAAGACCCTCCACGTCCTTTTTATGTCCACAGCCAAGTTCTATTGCGTTGCTCACTATGGATATATTTATACCCGATTTGGGATGTATAAAGGTCACGGCAATAGATCGCACTTGCTCAAGTCGCTGGCGAAGTCACCCATCATGGCGGCTATTCAAGTTCGAGACCAATTCCGCCCTTACTAGCCTGCACAAGGAGACACCCGTTGATGATGGTAACAAACGCCCTTATCTCTCTCGACTCGGAAGAAAGAAAATCAGCCAAGAATCGCTACTCGAAGCCTATAGTTAAGACTAAGTCCAACCTTGGAACCTCCCCCACAAACAAGATTGGGTTGCGCAGGTGATAAATGATCCATTCATGTTGGTCTTCACTTTTCATTACCCATGGTCTGCACCTCTTCGACCGCGGCGCGAGACATTATTCATTACCTATATAACCTCGACCTCCTGAGCCACGGGCTCGTTCCAGAGGATGGCCATTTCATCGAAGAAGATCTATTAATAACTGAACACAATGATGTACTGAAAGAACTGCTCGAATCTGCGGGCCACAGGGTATCCTCGAAAACGTATAAATAATCCAACAGCAACAAACGCTGTTATTAAGAAGTACAGTCTCTCAGCTGAAAGCTGGTGATTCAGACTTATGCGCTTTCATCAACCAAGATGGTGGTGACCGGTCAGATGAGTAGACGAAAGGGAGGCAGACAACAGGTTTACCTCCACTTTTCATCGTCGACTATCCGGTGGGATTACCTGGCAGCGGAACTTCGTACCTACTATGGATGAAAGACGAAAGATGAGACAAGTCAACATATAACTCATTCGCAAGAGATCCCAACTCAGGGCTTCTGACATGTCGTGCGAGGGCCGGTCGTTGGCGCCGCTTCCGTTCCGCATATTCTCGTGCGCCACTATCCTGAAGAGACTAGTTTCGCAGCGAGACTTATCGCGTAAGACAGCACCTGTGTCTAAAAGGCCTTTAAATAGGAGCAAAAGGACAATAACGATCTCTACTACCACATACATGCTTGAGATGACAGATGGAAAACCCCATGGGCTGTTGTCGTGAAGTCTCGCAACATGATCGCAGAGACCGGCAACGAGAACGGCCTAGGCCAAATGAACCAGCTATCATCCTATGCCCCAAGGGGCCCAAAGGATATGGGCTTATCCTCAGCTACAAGATGACAAAGGAGTACGTTGAGGTCGGACTGATTGTCGGAGATTTCCTTGAAAAACACTCAAGAAAAGGTACCAAGGGTGCCCTGACCATGAGTACTGAGGCGAGTCTGAGATCCCCGAGATCATCAAGGGCCAGGTTGTCAACATCAAGACTCTGGGCAAGGTCCCCAACTCTGGCATGCGCCAGTACGTAATTCAGCCTCATATCTGAGCGGTATGCATAAACAATACATCCTATATTTCCTTTATTCTCAGCATCGATTCTCGGTCGGCTAACCGTAACCATGGATATGAGCGGCGTGACGGTTGCCACGCCCTCAAGTCACCACCACCATTGTCCAGAAAGCACATGCTTTTCGGAGCATATTGGATTACACCAAAATCACACCCGCGGTGATGTCAAGACAAACACGATGGGCCAGAACGCGAAGCGGGGCAGAATGTGTACATCATCTTCAGAATCTCTCTGACGGTAGCTTGACCTCTGGCTGGTTGTTCAAATCGGTGGCAGTAATCAACATAACTGTCATCAAAATGTATCCGCGGTATACATAAAATACTCAACAAGCAAGACACGGAACTCATCCTATCCCAGAATGGTACGCACACAAGAGAAGTCTTCGCCCTCTTCACAGCGCATAGAGATTCTCGGGTACACTCCTTCCGAGTGAGTGACGACTCCGCTGCCATCGAGGAAAACATTGCCTGCGATTACAATGATCTTCTCAAAGACTCCAAATCCAAAACTGATATAAGCTACCCCGCAACCCTAACTCAAACACAACACAGCTTCTCCAACTTCAGCTTTTCCCTCTTCACAGTCGCATGCGCATTCGCTCGTCGCCGGCCTGCGAGTTCACGCCGCATCACACCTTTGGGGCTTCCTTATTTCTGCTCCCTATACTCTCTTTTATCTGGCTACTGATGCCTCCCTCCTTTGCCCCCTCAAGCCTCTCCCCGACGCCTCTCCGCCTCTCCTCGCTCCCCAAAGCTCTAATCTACAATAGATCCTAAGACACTTCTATCTCCTGCGCCTACATACGACGAGCGTGAAGATGCGGCGCGAATCCTAAGCAACTTGATAGACAATGGCGCTCCTCAGCCTCCGCAGGTGCCTTAGAGAGCCACTGAGGAGGCTGAGGAGCCGTCTTTGGCCCAGGACTAGCAGAAGGTATGACCCCAGCGCAGGCAATGCAACCTCACAGACTGATGTAGTACAGAAGAAATTCATAAAGTCTGCATCACCAGAGATGCTGAGCCGCCTACAACTTCACGGCTCTTCACTAGGCTGCGTCTACCTCTTATGAAAGTAAAGTTGGCATTCTTGCTAATACCTGCGCCCTCCAGATCGCCCAGCATGAAGTAGTCACGATCAACTCCCACTACCGAACGGCCGAGCAAGCCCGTATCATACACAACTTCAACGACCCTGAGGCAAGTCCCATATCTTCATCGCCAATACCAGGATCTTCAACTCCAGTGTCAACTTAGACACGTCTTGGGTTAGTGTTAGGGTTTAGACACGTCCGACCATGAAAAACCCTATGGCTACTCCAACAGTTCCTACTTCACACACTACGCTACCCACCGAACGATCTTGAGCCCGATGAGATGTCAGAGCTGTCTCTTCCAAGGGAATCCAATATCTACGATCAACCAGCAAAGCAAGAGAACATCAGCTCAAAGGATGTTCCTACCCCTTTTTTGGCCTAGCTAGCTTCCCTGATATACACACACACCTTGACCTCTGATTATTGACAGATCTGCCAGGCTCACGTTACCATTGGCGACACTCACGACGCTCTCACCTCTGACAAGTGTGGGTTCTGGGATGAGGCTTTCGACAGCAGACAGCTCACTCTCAGTTGGGCAGCTGGGTTGAACTCCCATGGTGCTGCTGAGCATGGCATCTGGGGCACGCGGATCACAAGGGAACAACGACCAATGACCCCTTAGTTCTGGTTCATGGCGTCTCGAAGTCGGAGACAGCAAAGGGGCAGTAGAGCCGTGATATCTAAGGCAGATGTGAGGCACGTCGGTCACTGGTCGGGCCAACAAGTAGTGTAGCCTTTCACAGACAGTCCTTCAAACAGCCACAAGATGAGAACGCGCCATCTTAGTGCTTATAATAGAGAATGCGATGGACAAAACGTGTTGATGACGAGAGAGGAGAGGGAGTCAGAGTCTGAGTGTCGTGCCACTGCGGCGATCATCGGTGCCAATCTGACGGAATCTGGGTAAGGAAGCGCCAGTGGCCAGAGAGGACGGGAATAAATATGATGTGAGCAAGGCCTTATCGCGGAACTGATGTAAGACAGGAATGTATTACACCGGGGGATAAATAGAACGGAACAGAAGGACACAGTGTTGGATCGAAATACAAACAATTAGTTAGTTACATGAAACGAACAAAATCGACAGCCAAGACCTGAATGTGACCATAACAAGGATACTCACTCCCGATGTGACGGCTCAGTGCATGCACCCTTATCCCAGTCTGGGTGACTAGGCCGGCCAGCTCCCGTCCATCCCGCCCCCGATATCGCCAATAGCCGGACTCCTGTCAAGCCGCAGCCGGGCTGAAAGACGCTCAGGATCAGGATCAGGATCAGGGGTGGCCTAAAATATCGGTGAGCCAGCCCAATGTCCCTCTGTTGCTTTGTATCTGTCTGTCTCAGAGACGCGCACACGTATACAGTACAGGTCGTACAGGTCACCTGGTTACCCTGCCTTATGTTAGTTATGTTGGGGGGCAGAAGCTCGTCTTGTCTTGTCTTATCTTACTCCTTTTTTCTTACTTGTATTTCTTCTCTCTGTTAATTGATGATCTTTTTTGTCTGAAGACCTTTTTATTGTCTACTGTTATGAGCGTTGTGATCATGTTTGACTCTTCGATGAATGGTGGTGGTTGTACGGGATGTGCAAAGATATTGGAGTATGAGAAGAGACAGGCCGTGGAGTTGCTGGTCAATTCTGACGATGGTACGTGTTGCTCTCATATCGTTGACACTTGAGATGAATGGGGCCACGTCCCTTTTCCCCAGTGTTATCCTTCATCACTCGTTCATTACCGAACACGTACTCAAGTTGAGTGACTTTGAATATTCAAGAACTACCCAAATATCTGGTCCTATCCTCAGAACTCCCATCACGTCTTCAGCAAGTCTTCAGGCGTCTTCTCACTTACAATCACAACATTATTCCCTGAAAGGCTAGTGCCGATTTACGGGACACCGGATCGTGTGGCTATTGATCCCGCAAGGCTGCCCAAGTGGCTGTGCACTCCTCCATCATCCAATAAACGCTCCACCATGGCAAAAGGCTGTGGCGTTTTCGCCTATGATAGCCAGCAATTGAGAAACAACCTCAACACTCTAGAGTGTTCAATTGCGAATGCTCAACCAAAAATGACACAATCGGGCTCAGCGGCTTTGTCTGTGCTTTTTTGAAGCTTTGGTTCATTTCGTGGACTTCTAGCAAGGGAGAATTAGGGAGAGACCCTGGATTTGGCGATTGCGCAATCGCGTCATACCTGACCCAATTTCTGAGCGGTCTCGGCGCTGGAGCTTCAGCGCTGACTCTTTGTTATCTTGCTTATCCACAGCACCACAGATAATTGTATTCGAGTTGGTGATAATCGAGAGTGCGTTCCTGGCTTCAGATACACATCCCCTCATTTTTATTTGCCTTTTCGCAAACAATCACTCGGCACATCATCTTCTTCCTCGAGGCCCCTGTCTGCCGCCCTCGAGATCCTCCACCGCTGCTCCGACCTCCAGGCTAACAAGCAGCTCCCAGACACACTCACGATGCCTTCACGGACGGTATCACCGACAATGTCACCAGGCCCCTCGTCTCCGATCTTCTCACCGCTTGAAGCCCCTGAAGATCCCGCCACAAGCCCTGACCTCGTCCATTCTTTGTCGCATACAAGCACCGTCCTCGCTCTTGCCGTGAGTCCACAGCATGAGACAATCTTCGCCGGTACACAAGACGGAGAGATTGTAGCATGGTCTCTAGACACATTTCATCAAGTCCGCCGTGTTCAAGCCCACAAGCGCAGTGTCCTGTCCTTATCGCTATCGCCCGATGCGTCACTCCTATTTTCCAGCGCTGGAGACCCCATCATCAATGTCTGGGATCCAAGCACCTTGACTCGACTTTACGAAATTTACGGCTCCTACGATGTCGGCGATATTTTTTGTACTGCATACAGCCCCCAACATGAGACATTATACATCGGTGCACAAAACGCCACCATTCAATGGGTTGGCCTCAACGACGTTACAGCTCGTGTGTCTCCCGAGTCGCAGCAGCATCCTGATCGACGAAATCATCGCTTCTTCGACTCGAAAGCTGTTGGTGGCGGCGCAAGCACACCTCGGCGGAATGACGATCGATGGGGGTTGATACCCAAAGCACACACTGTTCTCGAGATGCATCCAGGCTGCGTTAAAAACTTCGCCCACTATGGGTATGTGTACTGTATGCTCATGGCCAAGGGACCAACAGTCGACGTTGGTACTGACGATGATGTACTGATCTCTGGTGCGGGTGACGGCACAATCAAGCTTTGGAGTCTTGGGCATACTGTTGAGGCTGATGAGGAGCTTAGCGGTGGTATTCAGGAGATCATGACACTGGGCTCTGACGACGGCGAGTCTGTCTTGTCCCTCGCACTTGATAGTTCGTTTCTGTACGCTGGCAAGCTTGACGGTATCGTTGAATTATGGGATCTCGATACTGCGCAGCGATTGAGGGTTATCAAGGCTCACGACTGCGATATCATGTCGATACAAATGGGCTGGGGGTATCTGTGGACTGCCGCAACTAATGGTTGGGCCAGTGTGAGTACTCTTCTCAACCAGGAACAACCTTTTGCTAACAGTTTCTAGAAATACAGTACCACCCACTACGGCAAATACCAGCATGCTTCCTCTGGAACCGTTCCCCAGAAGTATCAGTGCCTCCTGAGATGGGAAGCTCACCAGGGCAAGGTCCTTGCATCGGCTGTCACGAACTACAAAAACAAGCAATACTTTATCACCGGTGCCAACGATGATAATATCTCGATTTGGTCCATAGACATGGACAAGTGCAACAGTAAAGAGAAAGAAGTATCACAGGCCTCAGACAACCTCTTGCTATCGTCACTGCGAGAATTCGTATCATACAAGACAGTCTCTTCTCGCCCCGAGTTTGCGGAAGACTGTCGCAAGGGAGCTACCTACCTCGGTGCGCTGTTCAAACGTCTCGGTGGTCACGTTGAGTTCCTCAGCACCGAGAAGCACCACAACCCTGTCGTCTACGCCCATTTCTCAGCCAAGAAGGAAGCTGCTGAGAGACGGAAGCGAATTCTCTTTTATGGTCATTATGATGTTGTTGCCGCCGACAGTCGTAAAGGCAAATGGGAGACTGACCCATTCACGATGCAAGGAACTAACGGTTACCTGTATGGCCGTGGTGTCAGTGACAACAAGGGCCCCATCATCGCTGCACTGTACGCAGTGACTGATCTGATGGAGAACCAGCAACTGGAGAACGATGTCGTCTTCCTCATCGAGGGCGAGGAAGAGTTTGGATCTTTAGGCTTTGAGGAAGCTGTCAAGAAGAACAAAGAGTTGATCGGCGAAGTAGATTATATTCTGCTTGCCAACAGTTACTGGTTAGACGACGAAGTCCCGTGCTTGACGTACGGTCTACGTGGAGTTTTACACACAACTGTCTGCGTTGATGCGCCCCGTCCGGATATCCACTCGGGTGTCGACGGCTCCTACATGATGAATGAGCCTCTTTCAGATCTCACTCAGATCCTTGGCAAGCTCAAGGGCCCTGGCAACCGGGTACAGATTCCCGGCTTTTACGATGGCATTCTTCCGGTGACACCTGAAGAGGAAGCGCGCTACGATGATATTGCCCAGATCTTGATCCGCAGTAATCCTGAAAAGGGCCCCGAGGAGAGGCTCAAACAGTCGCTTATGGCAAGGTGGCGCGAGCCCAATCTGACACTCCACCGATACAAGGTTTCTGGTCCTGATGGAAGTCTAGTAAGCAGCCATGCCAGCTCCCACATCAGTCTGCGCATGGTGCCAGGACAAGAAGTGGGCAGCGTGATTGAAGCGCTCGTCAAGTTCCTTGAGAATGAGTTTTCTCAGCTTGAGTCACAGAACAAACTCACTATTAACGTCGACAACAGAGCTGAACCATGGCTTGGGGACCCTACCAATGCTATCTTCCAGACACTGGAGAAGGCCATCCTGGAGACATGGGATGAGTGTTTCGAAACGTCGCCCTCATCAGGCGAAGCTACGCCAGAGCCCGAAAAGGCAGAAAAGTCAAAGGAGGAAGAAGTTCTGTCAGTCAAGACCAAGCTTGGCAAACCCCGTAAGCCGCTCTACATCCGCGAGGGTGGTTCCATCCCAGCGATAAGATTCTTGGAGAAAGAATTTGGAGCTCCTGCAGCTCATCTACCTTGCGGACAGTCGAGCGACTCCGCTCATCTGGACAACGAGCGGATATGTCTACTGAACCTGTTGAAGGCTCGTGAGATTTTTGGCAAGGTGTTCAGTCGATTGTAAGACGGGGCGGGGCGGAAGTGAGATATGGAATTTGGTGTATTTTAAAAAATGGAGAAATGTAGAAGCAGAATGATACCCTTGTTTGTGAGAGTCAAGCAATATCCTGGTGGATGCATGAGAAACCCACATGCCAGCTCAGCTCAGAGAAAAGGTAAGGCTGATTGATTGGGATCCTACAACGTTACCATCCTTTTGGAGATCGCCTCACGTTAGTCTAAGCTTTTGCCAAGCCTTGAAGTTCTGTAGGGCTGTGACTGATGACCAATAAATTCAGATGATAAATACTCTTGCCACGGATAAGTATATCATCCATTTATCATGAATGACTGACATTATCTTGGTTCTCGCATTCAACTTCTGTCATGAAACCGACATCAACACAAGCCACAGAGCCCCCCGGCTGATGATTATCTGGCCTGTTCACCCTAAAATTAGCCCGAAAATCACCAATCAGGGCTCCCTCCAGGCGATTTACTGCGCCATGGATGGATGGGGCTTGGGAGGGCCGATCCTCGATTGCTGCTCACGCCTGATGCTGAGACGGGTTTGGTGCTGACTGAAGGATCGACCAGTGTAATTAAATCAGACCAAACCAAACAGCTCATAGTCGCAGGCGCTATTCCACTAATTCCGTCATAGTTTTCTAGAGTTAGTAGAGGTTCCGATAATTTAGACACTAAACCACCCCCCACAGAACCCGGTTCCGTTCTTCTCCCCTGTTTTTCCTCCCTTCTCCTCTTTTTTGCATCATCCCATCGACCATTTAAAACAAAACATCACCGTTCGTTATTCTTTATCATTTTTTTTCTGTCGTTCGCTACGATACGAGCAGGGAACTGTTAATGTTTTGTCTCTTGAAGTAATCATCTGTCTCGTCTCTTGTATGATTGATCAATCAGTAATTGTTTTGCATAATTAGCCTGGTTGGGTGGCTTTTCAGCTGAAAACCAGGTTCTCGTCTCCCTCAAGGCCAACCAACAACACGCATCCAGTCCCATTGTCATCGAACATGGCGTCGCGTTGGTTCACACTCCTCCTCCTCCTAACGCCTTCATTGGCGCTCGACAACAATTTCGACTTCTACCCCAAGGGCGCGCAGAAATGTCTCTCCCAAGCCGCCGACGACGCCTCATGCACTGGCGCTGACAGCAAGGAGCTGAACTACTGCCTCTGCGGTCTTGGCAACTACAACAATGACTTCATCCTCGGGTCCGCTGCGTGCATCGGCAAGCAGTCGCCCGGCGATGTGGACGAGACGTACGACACCATGAACACCGCGTGCTCCAATTCGCAGACGCCGATGAAGGTCACCAAGAAGGAGTTTGAGGAGGCAGCGGCGAAAGGTGCGAGTGCGAGTGCGAGTACGACTACCGATGCAGCTACCTCTTCGACTGCTTCTGCGACGGCGACCGATTCGGCGAGTACCACGAAAGACACAGCTGCTGCTGCCACTACGACGAGCACTGAGAACAAGGATGAGGATACCGGCTTGTCAACGGGCGCCACAGCGGGAGTAGCCGTTGGCGCAGCAGTTGGTGGTGCAGCGGTAGTAGGCCTCCTCGTGTGGTTCTGGATGGCGCGCCGCAGGAAGAACGCCGAAGAGTCGCATCCCATGCTGCCCAACTACGAGAACCGCGACGGTTCGCCGTCCCAACCTACCGAGCCGAAACCAGCGTGGTCAGCAGCGGGTTCGCCGCTGCAAGCAATGGGGACACCGGATCCCAATGCTGGATTCTACAAGCCTCCTGAGCCGGTGGAGCTGCCTCCTGAGCCAGCGCCTGTCTATGAGATGGACGGGACGGGAACGGCGGTTGAGATGGATTCTACGCCTGTTGATCCGCGGGCAAATAATAGCTCACGCTTGAGTTCGTCACATTCGTCAATATCATCGGGATGGAGGGATTAATGGTTTATAAAAGAATGAAGGAATAATGGTTCTGGGTGGGTATGGATGAGGTTATAGCCTCGTGGAGTTTGGACGGTACAGGATGGATGTATCATCGGTTGCCATTTAGCGTAAATATTTGACGGTTTCATCGTATTTTTTTTTTCCGTTGAAGTGATTGTTCGAAGTTGTCACCATTGCGCTGGTTTCTGATGCCTTGAACGTTCTACGATAAGAGGTTCTCTCTCAGGTGATACTATACTGCCTCAGAACTGTCAGTGTCTTCTTATCTCGCCTCGCATGACCGTTTCTAGCCTATAACGGTAGCGAACTGTCCATTCTTATTTGCACCGGTCTTTGAAACGTCGTTGCTCTGACAGGCACTCTATCAAAGCTTGAGGGCTAGCCCCCATGTCTGCCTCCTTTCTTGTGCAATAAGGTTTAAGGCCTACATGCTTCAGGCTGTAGTGCAGGCGTTAAATGAAGATTCTCACAATCCAAGTAAAGTTTGTTGTTGCCGACTGGGGAAATGCGAAGCGAAATCCATTTTCTTCAAATGATATCTTGCCGTGTCCGTTCAGTCCGGTGTTGTATTAACAAGATGCGGCTCAAAGTCGGCACTTGGTCTGCATTCATCTTCTCACTGTCATCGCATTGCAAGGTTGAGCTGGAAGTCTCCATTTTGGCATCAATTAGCATTAAAGTTTTCTGACGGAATCTTCAGAGGGTCTCGAATCCGACAAGTCCGACAGAGCGCCCGTCTGATGTTGTAGGTTCGTGCAAGGTCTGATGTTTCTACGCAGCATGTTGAATTGGCGTTTATATGCCCATATCACTGAGACTGTCCACTACGCAATCCTGATGTTACTCGGATCCAATGCTTCACCCTGGTCATGCGATCTGATCCTTCAAACCTCGGCTGCTCCCAGGTTGTTCCGTTGCCGTTCATCTGCATCCCATCGATGATCCTTCATAAGACCTCACAAAGTTGGCATTGAGACCTTGGTCATGAGCTTGAAGGTAGTCAGTCTCAGCTACCATCACTGTCTACGCTGAGGCCTCTTCTAAAAGTTTGAAGGGAAGTACGTGAAGGTTACATGTGTAATTCACGTTCAGCCTACTTGAATCAAAGGTTCATAAACGATGCGCATTTGTTGCTCAGTATTGCAAAGCACAGGGTAGCATTCGTAGGTGTGTACGAGGCAACATGTTCCCCGCTTCAAAGACCAAGACCCTCTATCATCAACCATAGATGTCTCATGATAGAAGAGGAATTAATAAAAGGCCTTAAGGCCGGGCTTACTGCTAAGCTCAAGTCATTGTACTAAGATAGACACTCGCATTCGCACTTGATAATGGTACAGTGGCACTCTCAACTCCCCACGCAAGCCCGCGGGCAGCGAACAGGTCGATCCTCAATGGCTAAAGCGTCCCAAATCGTGATCCACAGCGGGTCTCGGCATGAGATGGAAATGGGGAAACAGCTCGGACCAATTTCACATGTTTTCACTTCACTTTAAGAGCTTCAATAAGCTTCAATAGACCTCAATCGCAAGCTTCAACACCACGATCATTGTAGTGCTCACGCTCTACGAATCAACTTACATTCTCTATTAGAATCGGGAAACTTGTCAGCAAAATGGCCGAAAGAAAAACTTACGTTCTCATCACTGGGTAAAAGCAATTGACCTCTAGATTTGTTGAGGATTAAAGCTGATGAGAGTAGATGCTCGCCTGGAGGTATTGGCCATTCTCTTGTTAATGAGTTTCATCGTCAGGGTGAGTTGAATAATTGTGGACATGTCAATTGAGTAATAACTCATCCCTACAGGCTGCCATGTCATTGCGACGGTGCGAAACACAGACATGATCAAGGACCTTGAAAAGCCCGGCGTCAGCGTCTTGCCTCTTGAGATCACCTCCGCCAAGAGTATTGAAGAGTGCAAAGAGAAGGTCTCCGAACTCACAGGCGGCCGTCTTGACATTCTCGTCAACAATGCGTAATTTCACCCCTCAGCTCACTCAGTATATGGCGCAAACTGACTTCCCCAGTGGCCGAACTCACACCATCCCCTCCATTGACACAGATCTTGACGATGTCCGCCAAACATACGAGGTCAACGTCTTCGGACCCATCCAGATGGTTTCAACCTTTGCGCCTCTCCTAATTGAAGCCCGCGGTCTCATCATCAACATCTCCAGCACATCCACTCTGGTCCCTTACATCTTCGGCGCCATCTACTCCTCCACCAAGGGCGCCATCAACGTCTGGTCCCGCGCGCTGCGTCTTGAACTCAAGCCTTTCAACGTGCGCGTCATGGTCGCCGTCACCGGAACAGTGCGATCCAACATCGCTAGCCGGACACATCGATCTCTGCCGCCCAACTCTCTGTACATGCCCATCAATGACTTTTTCCAGCGACGATTGACGTTCAGTCAGCGCACGGCGACGATGCCGACGGAGAGGTATGCTGAGAAGTTGGTGACTGCTGCGTTGAAGGGTGAGGGATATCTGGGCGGGTTGATTGGGGGTACGCCTGACTGGTTTTACGCAGGGGGCATGGCGACCAAGACTTGGATCCTGTCGTGTTTGCCTAATTGGGTGAACGAGACGGTTATTGGCATATTTTTTGGCATCGGAGGTTTGACCAAGAAGATCCAAGCTGCGCGCGCAAAGAGGGACTAGAGACAAGGTTGAGCTTGGGATAATAGAGGATGAGAGTGATCACGGCAGGGTATAAGGCGCTGCGGATGGAGTTCGATTGAACCGATTCCGTGCATCACCGTTGAGGAAGTCCGGAAATTATAAGTCACTAAGCTCCCAGGGGACAACAAAGTGTGCAAGAGAATTGATTGCTGTATACTGTTTCTGTATGCTGCTTGTGTCTATATCTCTAATGAGTGATCTTCTTAATTGCTGCAATGGACGTCACCGGTGTCGCATCGCGCTCTCTACGTATTCTAACGACGGACCGTTTAAGCCCACTTTCCAAGCAAGCTCATGAGAACCATGCCACAAATCAAACCAAACAGAGCCAAGATCGTCGTAAGGGAGCCAGCATCGGTGAGTTCACCTCCCAGCATCCAATCCTGAGCCCACATCTCAACCAGACCAACCCAAACGAGGATACCAGCGGATAAAGCATCCAGAGTACCAATGGCGATCAAGGTAGCAGGGTCGTTTCCGTTGAAGACGTTCAGAACACCAATACCAATGGCCATGCCAATGGGGGTGACCACGGCGAAGCCAGAAGCAAGGACGAGCTTCTTCCACAGAGGGACAGCAGATGTTCCGGTTCGTTCAATGGTTGGGGATGGTGTAGAGTGCGAGTGGGAGTGACCCAGAGCAAGGGGCATTTGACCGTAACCCAGAGAGGCGATCCGCGTACCGAGGGCGATACCTTCAAAGAGTTGGTGGAAGATGATGACGATGGACAGCGTGATGAAGAAGGAGTCTCCCGCTACAACAAGGGTGATACCGATGACTGAAGACGTTAGCTGAGGTATATGATAAGGGAGACGGACGTACGGATCGAGTGGAAGATGATACCAGCTTCCATGATGGTAATGTTGGCCATCTCGGCTTTCGCCACAGCCTTAGGTGACAAGTTATCCGAGTCTGTCTCGGACTTCTTGGTCAACTGCCATCGCATGGCACGCTGAACACAGAACTCGATAAGGAACGAAATGAAGAGACCAGCCATGACGATAGCAGCAGTGGTAGCTTCGTAAAGCAGCCCGCCCAGACATTCGTTGCCAAACATCATGGACGCATGGGTAAACAACTATAACGATCAGTTATTGTCTCCAAAGGGGACTAGGCAAACGTACGTGGACAAAGGCAGTCGAGATAATAACTCCAGTACCGAATTGCTTGAGAATCGTGAGGACGATGTTGGATCTAACGGGAACAAAGGTCGACATGAGGATCGGTCCGAAGACACCAACGGCACTGGCGACCAGAACGACGAACAACATTCCTATGCGAATGCCGATCTTGTAGTCTCTGTCCTTACGACCACAGTCGCGCGTACCGCCCTCTTCAGAGCCATTACTACCGCCGACGCAGTGCCTGTCGCGCGTTAGTCAAGTTTTCGGGGGGGAGGGGGCGAAGGGGATACGGACTCGACGCCTGCGTGGAAATGGCAGTGTTCTTGTTGAGGGTCTGCCTTGCCTGATTCGACATCTGCAGCTGGGATGATGGGAGCTTCGCCGTCGTCGGACATGCAGTAACTAAAATTGTAAGTGGGAGTCTACAGTGTCGCAGAGGAACGTACGTTTCTTCGCCATGGCTGTGGCAGCTTGTGAGTTGGGCGGGATACTCCTGGGTGTTGGTGATGGTGGTTTGGACGTAGTACTCTGTCGAACTAGGGCCCATGCAGTAGCTGCTCTTGTTAGGCGCGGATGTTCTATCAATAGTGGAAGAGCGAACTTACAGAGAAGCCTCGTGCATGTGGCAGTTTGAAACGGCAGTGATCTCATCCTCCTTCGCGGCAGCAGTTTCTTTGGCGGTGTTGGAAGTGGCTGTAGCACCTTCCACGAGGACCTGGACTTCTCCGCCGTTGGGATTCATGCAATATCTGGCCAGTTAGCGGCGCCAGAATGGTACGAAAAGGGAACGTACGTGTCTGAACCATGGCTGTGGCAGTCTGTGTACGAAGCAGGAGGGTCCTTCGTCATGGTAGCCTCGAGAACGATCTGATACTCGTCCGAGCCATCCATACAGAACCTGAACTGTCAGTATACACTGCGATAGCGATAAAGGAGACACGTACTGAGTAGGACCATGCATATGACAACTCGTCAAGCTCTCAAAGTCGATACCAGTCTTGGTCGCAGTGGCAGATGCCTGTCTCTTGACAGCCCCTGGGTTCGCAGTCGCAGAGACAGCAACGACGAAGAGGAAAGACCCAGCGATCATAGTGGCACGACGACTCTCGAAGAAACTCTTGACACGAGCCATGATGGAGATTTGCATACGAGGTTGGATGATGCTGAGGAAAAGAATAAACTCCGGACGTTTAAGCTTATTATGTATAGCTACTGGGAAAGGCGACCTCACTTAGCGTGGGGGATTGGGTGAACATCAAGGTCCTCTCTTTGTCAGTGAAACTCCAACAGAACTCTTGGCAGCGAACAAAAAAGACCGTGGGGCGAACATTGGGATGGCCTGGATGTCTGCGAGAAGCCTTTTGCAGAAGAGACATGACGATAGAGACAGGACAAAAGTGGCAATCGGCCAGACCGTGGATCCTCCTGCCGAAAACCAAGACTGCACCGTTCAAAGCCAAAGATCTGATTTGATACCGCGGTTACTGTAAGTATGTAAGCTTGCAAACAAGGTTACTCGCTAGCAGAGATTTTCCCATTTACTCAAAAGACCGCGGTGTTTAGTTCCCCACGGCCAACTTGCAGTGATGTTCGGCGGCGGTGGTGGTGGGTTGAGAACCCTGATGGGCGTGGAGCCAAGCCCCCGGTGAACTTGTGTTTCTGCTGGAGCTGAGAAATTTTTGATGTGATGTGATCGGTTTCTCGGGGGAATTCTGGACATGCAGGACAGGGGCAGGGGAGGGAAGGGGAAAAACAAGGTTATGTTTATGGGTAATTTTGGGTGCGACGCTATTGAGGAGGTTGTTTTGACGTGTGACGTGAGGGTGAACGTGGAGGTTAGGTTTGAGTGAGGCTCAGCTGTGCATAACGCCAACAATCTTCGAGGGCTTGTGATGTTTACTACAGGAATGCGCAGTGAAACAACTTTTGGAAGCATTTATAGAGGGCATCGGCAGGAATGAATTCGGTCTTCTTCATTTAAAGAAACCAGCCATGCAGGACAACCAACACTCATCCAATACACAACAACTTCAAAGCAATGTCAAGTAAAAGTCATGATTAATGAACATATCTACGTTCCGTCTTTAGACCAGTAGTCAAAACGCTTCCGGTCAATCAAGAAACAAAAGTTTACATGAAAGTGTGTCTTTCTATCCTCCACTGCATCAATCCAGGGCTCGACACCAATATCCCCAGTCCATCCATTCTCAACCTCGCGATTTAAAGAGCGAAAACAGCAGCGGCAACCATACCAGCCAGAGGGATCATCTGGCCGATGGCAGCGTTGTCGGTGACAGCAGCTGAGTTGCTGGAAGTAGGAGTGCTGTCTGCAGCAGCGGTAGCGGGACCCTCGCAGTGCCCTGGGATAGTTAGGAACTGATTGCAAGACCGTGGTGAGGTGAAACGTACAGTGGTCGCCGTGGGGCTCGCAACCGATGGACTCGGTGGGAGAGGGGGCGAGAGAGCCAGAGCCCGTGGCGTCAGTGTGGTCGTGATCATGCTCGGACTCAGTTACCTTGGCCTCAATGCCAGTGCGGGCAGCCTCGCAGTGCCAGTGGTCGCCATGGGGCTCACAGCCGGTAGATTCAGTAGGAGAGGGAGCAAGAGAACCAGTGCCTGCAGCATCGGTGTGGTCGTGGTCATGCTCAGACTCGGTGGCCTTGGCCTCAGTCGCAAGGGTAGATCGAGCGCCCTCGCAGTGCCCTATACATGTCAATAAACGGTTACGAATGAGGAAGTGAGGAACATACAGTGATCACCATGAGGCTCGCAGCCGAAAGACTCGGTAGGCGAAGCAGCAAGAGAACCGGTGCCAGTAGCATCAGTGTGCTCGTGGTCGTGCTCAGCCTCAGAGGTAGCAGCAACAGCATCGGTACGAGCAGCCTCGCAGTGCCAGTGATCACCATGAGGCTCACAACCAACAGACTCAGTAGGCGAGGGAGCCTGAGCCATGATGGCAGGGAAGAAGCCGAGAAGGGCGACGGCGAAAGTGGTGGTCTTCATCTTGATGTTGTGAGAGATGTAGATGTTGGTGTGAGCGAGAGATGTTGTGAGCGAGAGATGTTGTGAGCGAGAGGATGTTGAGGTGAGATACAAGAGGGAGAGGAAATTTTTATATCCCTTGCAACGAGAGTGAGAGTGATTCACAGGCTCTGCCAAGAGAATTGCCTTGCCACTTGCGAGGTTCGTAGGATGCAAGTGTTGGACTAGCAAGGAACGGGCTGTCGGAGAGGGAATAATGGACGCATTGGGAGATCCATTGTCGGCGCGTGGGGGTATTACGAGCTCTATAGAGACTGCTGGGGCGTATTGTCCTCGAATGGACTGTTCAGCTGGGCTTTGAGATGACGGTTGAACCGTTGGTCACCGTCTGTCAAGATGCATCCGACATCCTCGTGTAAGTGCAGGTCAGTGTAGGGATGCCATTCAGGTACTCATCACACTCCAATGCCGATCACTGCCAGTCACATTGCTCACACCAGTAAATAAAACGTCTCTATAGCCTAAAGGATCACGCTCAAAAAGACCCTCGAGTCCCTGTCGTTGATGTTCAGTCCCTGTCGCTCATCGTGAGGCTTCTCTTGGCAATGCCCATCAAGGTCCTCACCTTAAAAACTGGATCCCCTGGCCGACCCCACCAACGACCACTAAATTATCGTATCCACTCTGAGTCTGCAGTGCTCATCGGCCAAGAAACGAATCAGGCAACTCTTATTTTTTGTTCCTCGACAACGGGAATAAAAAGTCTGTAAAACGGGCTGGTAGGTACTTGTTGATGAGTATGCGCTGTTGTGACCAACCATAACCTTGATAACCTCTACATCCAACGTGAATGCACATCATTCCTTCAAACCCCTCTTCTACTGCACCGCATGCGCTTCACCATGAAGCCACATTTGGTAGCCCTCACCCTCCTGTTCGGACCGTTATGCACAGCTGCAGACGAGAACATCAAGGTAGACGCCTTGAAACAAAACAACCCCGATCTCGCCTCCATCCCCAACCTGGTCTGTCTCCTGCTATTCCTCCTCGTCGCTGCATACAAATTACGCAAGAGAATGCTCACCGCGACAACAACCACTTCCCCCCAGCTAACCCGTGAATCACAGTCCGGGTCTGTTGTCACTTCACTCGAGCAGTTCTCATGTAACCCCGATACCCTTCGCCATGTCGAAGCTAAGAAGAAGCTGGACAAGAGCATGGCGATAGGATGGGGGGTTTGGAACGCTCAACATCCAAGACATCGATTGCTTGATGCATTGTATGGGTACAGGAGGTACCATGAGCGTCAGAAAGCTGAAGTTGATCGCTTTGAGGGTCTTTATAAACACGTGTCTCGAGCTCAAAGATCAGTAAGTCTGCCATGCTCACGTGTGCGCTCCAAGTCTAACATGAACAAAGTTACTAGAGCATCAAGTCAATTACTCCAAAAAGTTCACTCGCATAGACGCTCTTTTGAAGAAGAACCAAGAGCTCTGCGACGCCATAGTTCAAAATGCCATGAACTTTTATGGTATTGACGAAGAGGAGCTTCAAAGGCATATCAGTGCTGCACAGTCTGCAGGGAGGCTTGCGGATAAGATTTCCGTATCTCAAGCTTTGAAGCATTATGTCCGAGATTGGACAGAAGAGGGAGAGTCTGAAAGGAAGGAAACTTTTGCTTGCCTCGTGAAAACACTTGAGGTTTTGTTTCCTGTGAGGGACGATGAGAGTCCGGTGAAGGTTCTTGTTCCCGGATCCGGGCTGGGACGACTTGGACATGATATCGCGAGGCTTGGAGGTAAGATTTCCCTGAAAATACAGACTCGCCTCACTCGAGCCTGTTATCTGATATAATACTTCAGTACTGACGGTGTTTAGGATTCGAGGTGACTGTGAACGAATGGTCCATGTATATGAACATCGCCTACCGCTTCATTGAAAATAACCGCGCTCAAAACACCCACTCATTCCACCCCTTCATCGACGGCTGGTCCCACCACGCCACAGAATCCGACATGATTCGCGAACTCACCTTCCCAGATACATCCCTCAACTCAACATCCGTAGTCTTAACCGAAGGCGACTTCACCACAGTCTTCAATGACAAGACCCACTACTACGACATGATAGTAACATACTTCTTCATCGACACAGCCCGCAACTTGATGAGCTATCTCGACACTATCAAAAAGGTTCTGAAACCGGGTGGGCACTGGGTGAATCTTGGGCCACTGCTTTATGGGACTGGACCGTTTGTGCAGTTGACGTTGGAGGAGATTGTGCAGGTTACTGAGGCGATGGGGTTTGAGTATCTCGATACAGACGAGAGCTGTGGACCGTTGACGTTTGAGGGGCGGACGCTTAGAAGTATGGAGGCTGTTTACGGGTTTAACAATAGGGCTTTGACGAAGAGTGCGTATAATGCGCAGTTTTGGGTGGCGAGGAGGTCGATGAAGCCATAGCAGTGATGACAGCAGTAGAATGAGAGATTTAAGATTCCCAAGCTACTTTAACACCTAAAAAATATTCTATGGATTAGACTCCTTTGTATAGGCTGTATTTAGCCTATGATAAAGGGCTTGGCTTCTCACGAAAGCCAACTCATGAAGCTTTCGTGATTCTCCCTTTTGTGTGACTCTCCATGAGAAGTCATTAGCTACCTAGATATCGCCAACCAGATATGCCTCTTTCTACAATTCTTTGAACGGAACCTGTTGAAGTCACCTCTTATGTTTGAGACTCTGGAGATATAGCAATCCTTTTCTTTCCAACAACAAGACTTGATGGTTTTAGCTTTTTCTCAATCGCAGGAGGGATATTGCCTTTCCGAACATCGCAAGAAATAATTGTTTGAGGAAGTGCTTAACGAATAACAACTTGATCAACTGACGATAAAGTTAGCACGTATCAATTCTCAACGCCTCACTAGCTCACCCATCAACGGCGATTCGATGTTCGTGTCGAATTTCCTGCAAGGGGATAGCTTACCCCGCCCTGTACGGCAGACCGCACGACATGCACTAACTCGAAATAGCATCTCGTTGGTATCTTGACGCGATAACGACAATTTGCTGATTACGGTACCAGACTTGTTCATCAATTGCTTCCTTACACTCATCACAATCCCGTTATAAGCCATCCAGATACTGAAATGTATCATTTTCTTTAGAACAACAAGGCGCGATATCAGCGACGCACCCACGTATCACAGAGAGCACCGTGTCCCCGCAACACCTGGAACTCAACTCAATGCCCTCCGCAACGCCTCCGAAGTCGGACAAAGTAAAGAAGAGGCCCAAAGTCAGAGGTGATTATATCCATGATCCATAGTAACTCAGCCAATAGTGGTTAACTGAATTGTCAGGGTGCTATCAATGCTCTCGTCGACGCATAGACTGTGATCGGAGAGAGCCAACATGTGGCAAATGCTCTGCCAAAGGCATCAAGTGCAGTGGATTAGGCCTACGATATCGCTTCAATGATGGCATTGCCGCCCGTGGAAAGTTTGTGGGCAAATCACTGCCTATCATTGATGGGGTAGAAGCCAATCTGACGGAAACGGCGACGACGTCAGTCTCAAGTTGCAAGAGACAGAGTGACCCTTTTCGTGCAAGTTGCTATGAGACTGTCGAGCAACACCCAGTTGAAATTGATACTGCAACGGAGGAAGAACATGAGATACAAGATTTGGTTGTGTCAAATCACGTACCAATATCTATAGACTGGGGCTTAGATCACGTTGATCCAAAGTCCAGGTTTTGTCTTGGTTACTGTAAGTATCCCTTCACTATCCTCGGTACCGTCTAACATCGATAGTTTCAAATAACATCGCCCAACTCATTGCAGTCATAAACATGGGATTCAACGGCTATCGTGATCTCGTACTACCAAGAGCAGAGACAGACCCTCTAGTCCGAAAAGCAGTTCTTCTCGTCGTCGAACAGCATCTCTCTTTACAGAACGGCACTGCAATATCACTAGATTCAGCGGCTTATGGATCACTTGTACGAGAGCTCATCATGCGGTCTCATCAGTGTGCACCTCAAGATGATGATTCTGCACTCACTGCGTTGCTTCTACTTCATATCCGGGAGATGATCAGTGGAAGCGATAACTTTAGACTTATCTATGGTTCGCTGCGGGTGGTGGTCAACGCACTCGCGAAAAATGCGGGACAAGGAACCTCTGATCTAAGAAGGTTTCTGCAGATGCAGATACTAAGGTATGTGTAATCACCTGTTGAACCGATCGACAGACACTAACATCTACTCAGAGTCTGTCTTTTTGGAGAATCTCTTTTCAACGAAACTAACGGCGTTCACTTCATCCAAGCTCAGCAACAAGCCTGCCTTGAATTCATCACATGGTGCGACCGTTTCCACCCTGAACTCAAAGACCTCCTCTCCCAACTCGCCTCCCTAACAACATGGGCCTGCGACATCTACGTCCAACGCGCCATATTCAACCCCCCACCCTCCGAAACCGTCCCCATGATCGAGAGATTCAAACAATCACTCGGTCAAGTCGACGCTTACGTCGATATCGTCGGAAGACACCTCTTAGCTTGGCCGTATTTCATCGTGGCGGCTGAGAGCTCGACGCCGGATCATAGAGAGTTCTTTTTGGATAAGTTGGTCAAGTTGCATAATACGACTGGGTGTTGGAATTTGTTGAGGGCTATTGATCAGGTTAAGGAGATTTGGGCATCGCAGTCTTCGATTCGGTGGACGAGTTTGCTTGGTGGGCCGACGCAGGCTTTTATAATGTGATTATTCGATGAAATAGCTTTGTAATGCAATGGGTTGATCTATGCTCCTAGGACAGAAGTAACTACTTTCTCCACCTTGTCAACTAGCAAATCGACCTCCTCCTTGGTGATTGTGAAAGGGGGTGAGACGATCACCATGTCTCCTCGAACACCATCGAGGCAACCTGTACTCGGAATGAGTGAAATGCCATGGTCGGCTCCTAGGCCTGCCTTGTGCAGCTTTCCAGCCACTTGTTCGCTCAGATCAAAAGGCTCCTTCGTCTCTTTATTCCGAACAAATTCCAACTGGCCACGGTTAGCAAAGCGTTTCTATAGTGATAGTTCAACTTACTCCCCAAAACAGTCCTCGTCCACGGACATCTCCCACATTCTTGTGAACTCCGAGCCTCTCTTTAAGCTTATCGCCCAGTACTTTACCCATATTTTGCGCATTCTGCAGCATCTTGTCTTCCTTCATAACAGTCTGCACAGCATACGCAGCTGCACATGCAACAGGATGACCTTGATAAGTTTGGCTGTGAGAGAAAGCTCCTGATCCGTTAGCAAGAGTTTCTGCGACTTTCTCGCTGACAAGCAAGGCCCCCACGGGCATGTAGCCAGCTCCCAGTCCTTTAGCTACAGTCTGTAGATCTGGCACTACACCCTCCGGCTCCCAAGCATGCAGAGTGCCCGTTCTGCCCATTCCAGACATGACTTCATCCATAATCAAAAGAGCACCATGGCGATCGCATACTTCTTTGATAGCTTTGAAGTACCCAGGCACTGGAGGTGCACAGCCTAATGATGATCCAGATACTGTTTCAGCGATGAATGCGCAAACGGTACCAGGGCCGACACGTTGGAATTCGTCATCTAGCTCTTTGGCTAGTCGTTGAACATATTGCTGCTCTGTCTCGTCTGCTTTCATCTCGCGATAAGGGTAGCATGGAGAAACATGAGAAACATTGGTTGCAAGAATGGGTTCGTACACGCCTCGTCGAGCTTTATGGCCTCCTACTGCCAAAGATCCAAGAGTATTTCCATGATAAGATTGTTTGCGTGCAATAAACTTCGTCCTGGATGGTTGTGGTGTTGGTAACTCTGTAAAGTACTGACGTGCGATTTTTAAAGCTGCTTCAACAGCTTCAGTGCCTAGGAATCTTGTTAGAGACTGCCAAATCACTCAATTCCGGGACAAATCGCACCCGAGCTAACGATGAATACTTTGGACATAGCCCCATTGGTAGACTCAGTCAAAAAACTCGAAATCTTCTCGGCTGCCTCTGTCGTGAAGAATGGGCTATAGCAATATGCTACCTGATCCAGTTGAGCAGCAATGGCATCCTTGACTCGCGATTCATTGTGTCCGATGGATACCACAGCTGCACCTGAAGATGCATCAAGAATTCGATGACCTTTGTCTGTTTCCAACCAACATCCTTGACTTTTGACGATCCTTGGAGGCGGGCTGTTGATCTTGGCGTGAAGTGTTGAGACACCAGCACGGCTAAAGCTGGATACTGATGTCCTGCTGCGAAGGGCGGTCCTTGTAGTCGTGTAAACTGTTTGCCGAGTCAGAAGCCTCATTGTGAATTCAATACTACAGAAGTTATGTGAATGAGTTGGGAAAATCAAGTTGGCGATATCGGCTGATATGTATAAGCCACTCTCCGCACCTAGCTATCGTGTTCAAGATAGCTACATTCCAAAGAGGAAACCAGAGTGAGGAGACGCATCCAATAAGACCAAAGTTCATGATAACTATTGATAAATGACCTTAATAAAGCCGTCGCGCGGCAGCATCGTCTCCATCGGCCTTCTGAATTTGGAATAGTAGTATTTTGGCTTGGTGGAAGGTAGTCGAGGCTAGATACGGGGGTCGGCAAAAGATACCGAATGCCGTGCCAGTACTCCGCAGAACTGATATACAATGGGCATCTATTCATAAGTTGGGAAGAGGGAAGTTCACATCTTCAAGTCAGAATTTTTACTTTGGCTTGAAGGGCGAAGGAACGTCAACGATATACCTGGGATACAGCTGGAATACTGATCTTCAGAATGATATTACTGTTGACGTGATTATAGAAATCAGAGAAGTATTTAATGTGTGATCTGTTATATTTCATTCTATATCTTTAAAAGCTATGCCTGAGCTTATCAGAAAAGAATCCAATGCCAGTAGAATCTGTCGGACCTAAATTCTTTCCTAACTCTTAACAACCCTAAAGATAGGATACTCATCTCCAACCTCAAGAGGGATAATGTTGAAACTAGCATAAGAATCAATATTCTCAGGCTCCAATGCATTCAGAGCCAGCCCCGCGTTCTTCTGCCTCGTGCTGACTAGAAAGCTACCAGCCGGCAAAGTAAGCTGTCGCTTCTTGGCTTCAGTTGTAACAGTGGCAAGTACAGCTCCCTCGTAGTACGAACTGCTGAGCTCCGAAGATGTAACATTCAGTGCTTCAACTGTACCGCTCCAGGGCTTACTGAGAGTCTCAACTTCAAGACCAGAAACTTCGAGACGCTTGGCGATATCGGCCCAAGCAACGGGGATCAGGTAGGATTCCGGTCGAGAGCGAGTTAGGTTCGCGGTTGTTGGTGTAGTAGACGCAAATTGAACAGGAACTTTGACGATTGAGCCGTTGGTGTAGTCGATCATCTGGAACATTCGTGTGCTGTACTTTGTGGAGTCGGTGATGATGATGGGTTCCTTGGACTTGATAAAGTCCTTAATACCACCCTCAACAGTCTTGAAGACTTTCTGAGCGTTATTGGAAGCGGTTTCGATGATGGAGCTAGCCATGGTCAAACCAGCAGCAGTTCGGCGTTGGAATTCTTGGTCTGCTAGGCCGATTCCTCGCATCTCGATCAGGAATGTGATGGATTGAGTGAGACCCATTGCATTACGGCCAATCTTGGCATCAGAGCCAGCTTCATCGAACCTAAGGCAGGTCAGTTGACAGGAACCTAAAGCCAAATCATAAGACTTACTTGGGCACGTAATCAGGATCAGTGCTGGTTCTACCAGTCACATATGGCTCCCATCTCAACCCAGCCTTGACCATAGCATCACCAATGTTCTTGGCAAACAGCTTCTCAGAGAGTTCTCGAATATTCTTGTTGATATTCAGGTTCTTCGCAGCCGAGAACAAGCCATCAGAAGCTTGAACGTAGTTACCGTATCGACTCGATGAGCCATACTCGTGCATATCAATCGCAACATGTGGAGCAAACTCGTTGAAAAGCTGCTTGATATCACGGGTCTGCTGACGTGCAAGTTTAGTATGGTCGCGGTTGGGATCGAAATTCGTGGCGAGCACGCGCTGGAAGTAGTAGACGCCGTCAGGGTTATACCGAGGCAAAATGACAATATCAAGGTTCTTAAGAATTTTGGAGGCCCATTTGGGATCTTTATCGAATTTGCCGAGGAGGGCGAGGAGGGATTGGTCACCCGCTGGCTCATTGCCGTGTACAGCGCCTTGAACCCAAACTCGGACCTTGTCTGAAGTCTTTGGGCCCTTTGAAGACGACAGTTTGACAAACGGGAATGATCTTAGTTCCTCGGATGTGAAGTTTGCGGTTTGGTAGGTCATATAGTCATTCTTTGCAGCAATGCTTTCCATGTAAGCCTCTGTACATCGTCAGCGTGAGTTCATCGGACATCGGAGTGCTCTGATATATGCATACCCATATCTTCGTGAGAGGTCGGCCCTTGAGTTCCGTTCTTAAAACCTGCCTGTCGACTCTCGGGGTCGAGGAAGGCCGGAGAATACAGATCGATATCGACATCCTTGAAATTCGCTGCTACCAAGGGAATATCTTTCCGGACGGTAACGTGGTTGTAGCCATATTGAAAGGCGTTGACAGCAGATGTAGCCGCAAGGCCAATCAAGATTGTTTGTCCCAACATTTTGGAGATCAAAAAGCTGGATACCTCTAGAGAAAGTTGATCGACGAGGGAAATACGTGCTTTTATAGCCTGCAAGGTCCTAAAGAGGTAGCTCATTACGTACGGCTCTACTTCTTGCTTCCGCGCTCAATTTCCCCTCAGGATCAAAAGATCGTCAGGCATCAGAGAACTAGCATAAGTTTAAGCATGACTTCGGGGGAAATCAACAGGAAAACGATGTCTTGGCACGGAAGAGATTAGCTTAATACGGAAGCTGGCAAGACTTGAGTTGGGGATAGTGGGGCCATGTAACATCAATGTTGTTGACTTTGAGAGGGGTTGGACCTTGACCATTGTGCGACATATACTTTGGCAATGCAGGAATTGGTATGGAAGTATTTTGAGCGATTCAAGAATGCATATATCTCGACATTCTCGTCACTTTGAACTGGAGAACATGTCGAAAGTTGGGTTGAAATCGCCCCGTTAGACAAAGATCTCCAACCTCGGCGATATCGTGATCGACAAGATAAGGAATACTAGGTAGACAACCCGGCAGTCATGTAAGGTTTCTACACGTCCTCGTGAGTTGGCATAGCCGAGATTATCCACAACATGGGAATGGTCTAAAAGATAGGCATTTATCAGGGTCTCAGAAACTATCACGTCAAGCATCTGACGTACCTTACCTGACAGGAATAACTCTCGTATCTGTGTATCAAGTGGACGAAAAGGTCCGTAGTTCTCAACAGACTACCACGCGATCGACTATACCTCAAATATCTAGCTGTATTGATAGTCGAGAGATACGATAATGTTGCCAATGAAATATGACTTGATAGCCGTAATATTTTGATCTTGTATGGATATCTGTCGCCCAGTGGACGCGTTCTAACCTTCTAAGGTACAGATAAATACAAGGTACAGATGAGATACTCACTTATACAGATAACGTATCCAAGTCTCATAGTGTACTCCTTAGGGAGCTCGTCGTGCTTCATGAAGCGCTTCCTTGATCGATTGATTGAGACTGAATAGAGCTGAGAGGCAAGAAAACCTATGAATAAATTGAGCAGACTTAGGGAAACTTTGCATGAACTTAGACCTTTAGTGCAGTTATTTTATTATCTTACTTTTAGGCCAGGAGTTGTGTTGCGTCCTGAGGTCAAGTCACCAAACTCAAAATACGTGGCTCGAGAACACCTAAATCCGGCTCATGCCCTGCCAGGCCAATGAGAGACTCTAATTTTGGTGGCTTGGCTCTACCAACACTGCCGAACTTGGAGAGCGCTGACGCCAAATGCCATGGCTGCACCGCGTCTTCCGACAAGTATAAGCGCCTTATACAAACAAAATGCTCGTTCCTCACACGGATCCTGCTTCGAAGCTGAAGCCTTATAAGAGAATCATATTTTACCATCAGACACAATACAAAGACAATAAATACATCTCGCTTCAGCCTACAATTCTCCCAGCCACCGGAGTTACTCACGTCATTGTCGCGGCCATCCATCTCAACACGCCTGAGCGCATCACTCTGAACGATGATCTATATGATGCCGACAAGTTTATTCCTCTCTGGGATGAAGTCCGTAAACTTCAAGCAGCCGGTGTAAAAGTTCTTGGCATGCTCGGAGGCGCAGCTCAAGGCTCATACACCAAAATGGACGGATCGCTGGAGGGTTTTCACAGATGGTATCAACCGTTGCGCAAGATGATCGCGTGGGCGGGTTTCGACGGACTAGACCTCGATATTGAAGAAGCCATGTCGCTTGGAGGCGTCGTCCGTCTGATCGATCACCTCAAGACAGACTTTGGACAATCCTTCCTCATCACACTCGCGCCCGTCGCACCCGCTC
Organism: Fusarium coicis; assembly: GCA_013781345.1. Lineage (NCBI taxonomy): Eukaryota > Fungi > Ascomycota > Sordariomycetes > Hypocreales > Nectriaceae > Fusarium > Fusarium coicis. The sequence continues at coordinate 92,599 of JAAOAJ010000375.1, forward strand.
TGCTTAATAGGCAGAATCTCGGAGGCTTCAACATGGAAGAGCTCGAAAAGGGACTTGGCTCGCGAATCGCATGGTACAACACGCAATTCTACTGCGGCTGGGGTGACATGAGCAAAACACACGACTACGACACGATAATCGCGCGCGGCTGGCCACAGGAAAAGGTCGTCATCGGATTGGTTACAAACCCTGCTAATTGCTCCGGTCACGTAAAAGAAGCAAAGCTGCGCGCGTGTCTCAGAGAGTTGGTGAGCAGGTACCCGAGGATCGGAGGTGTAATGGGCTGGGAGTACTACAACAGTGTCACTGAAGCTAGTCCTCAGATCGGTGAGCCATGGAAGTGGGCCGAGATGATCAATGACATGTTGAATAGTGCATAGATCGGAGGAGGAAATGGTCCTAGCAAGTGATCAGATTGAGGGAGAGAAGCAAAAAAAAAATATGAGGGTCATGATGGGGACTTGTCATCTCGACATATCTATGACGACAACCGTGCGCCACGTCGATCAAGGGCACGCGACCGTTTCTACAAAACCCCAGATTTTCGTTAATTCTAGATCTCGTATTATTTTCAATCTAGATCTAGGCACCAACTTTATTAATTTGTTGCCAAGAATTCTCATATAAATCTCTCACAATGGGCGCTGACGACGACGAGAAGCATATGCAAGGGCACAAGCACGAATTCGCCCATGACAACCATGATGATTGGGAAACTCAACCTCCCTACATGAGACCAGACGAAGCTACTGAGAAGCGAGAGAACTTTGAAAAGAAAGTTCATGGCTCGTGCCACTGCGGCAGAGTGCAGTATTGGCTCAACAGCGACAAGCCTCTTGCGTCCAAGTACTGCCACTGCATAGACTGCAAGAAGATCCACGGTACTCCACACAACGGTACACTATACGAGCTGTGGCTGATGAGTTTCAGGTGCTCCTTTCCAGTGGGCGGCTATCTTCAAAAAGACAGACCTCTCTTTTGAGAACGGTGTCAAGAACCTTCGCTTCTACAAGACTTCGTCAAAAAAGAATGAGCATGTTCTTCCATGCAAGGTCGGCTGTGCCGAGTGCGGAAGCTGGATCATGGATGAGGGACGAAACATGGTTCTTCTGTTCCCTACGCTCTTGAACCTGGACACGCCTCAGCTGCGGGAGAATTTCCAGCCACAGTAAGTTATGTTGCTAAACGCATGCGTTATTACGGGACTAATTTGGTCAAGGTGTCACATTTTCTACACGCAGAGAGTGGTTGACATTCCTGATGGAAAGGACAAGTGGACGAAGCTCGATAAGGACAGCGAGCTTATGGAGGACGTTGAAGAAGTCGATGACGTTGCTAGGAAGCGGCGGCGTTGAGTGTGAGATGCTGGACCGGTGCGGAGATGCGCGAAGGTGAAGCGTTATGTATTATGAAATCACAACTATGAGTGAGTAAACTAATAGAATTGCCTTAAGTTTCCTCCAATTTGTCGAATCACTTTGTCGAGTCTGAGCCCCAAACCGTGCTCGTTGTATCCGCATTCCCCTTCAAGCTCAGTGAGCCGAATTCCCGAGTGAGATCATCTTCGTTGCCATGTACTTCATTGGCCTTAGAATCTTGGGTTGGGCGACTCCCATGGTTGCAAGATCTTTGAGCACCCTTCCCCATATCCAGTAATTCCGATAGCTCTCCCTCACTAGGAAGCAGTTAGATAGAGCTCTCGACCAGTTGGGATTTCCGCATACTTACTCATTCTCCGGTATATATGGCGAGTTTGCCAACTTATCCACATCAACTATGCCCTCCTCGTCAAGAATCTTCTTGATTGACGGCAAATTACGGTTGTTAGTCCTAAGAATCGTCCTTATAGAGCTGGGAAGCATTGCATCCACGAGCATTCTGCTTCCAGACTTATGATTTGGGTCCCCCATGAGAAATCTTGCCAGAACTAACGGAAGGTGAACTGCCGTCGCAGCCTCAGCTGACTTTTTCTCCAGGTAGATATCTCGACTACCATTATGTTTGCATGTGCAGACTTCTGAAAGCGTTGATATAACTTGCGAGCCCTTAAAATCCTTCATTTTAAAAAAGGCTAACAAGCTATGATCCTTCAGGGTGTGTATCCTGGTCTTGCCTAGGGTTTGAGCTAAGGATTTTCTCCCATCTGCAGTGCGTGTCTGAGGACTTCTGTAATGAACAGCGAGTCTGCAGCGACTATTGGATTCGCAATATATGTGTTTCTCGCCAGAATCTACAGTAGCAATCCCTTTGCCCGCAGTGGGTGTATGTATGGCGGTGTCACTGTCACTGTGCCTGGAGCAAACTCGGTACGGAGCGATAACAGCCTCGGAGTCCCGCCCAGTTGAAGAAGGGCTGCAGTAGCCAAAAGGTCGTATGGTCGATATCCAAGACTGAAACCTTTCCGCGAAATTGGGTTTGGAAAGCCTCCCTGTCCATGATGTAGAAATCAGCCGAGGCGGGCCGCAGCCTAACATGCTTGCCACGTCCAGCAACTAGAAAGATATCACTTTCAAGGATCCTTTCTTTTTAGACATAGCTGCCATAGTTTTCATCATCTTGACTTGGAGCAACAAGAAGCCTTCTTGCTTTTTGTTCTCTTGGTTCGCCGAATATCCATACTGACCAGATGAATTTTACGATTTTATGGTAAAGTAGGCCGATACCTGTCTTCTTCATTCCCAGAACATCAACAAATAGTGTCTGAAGCTCTGGGAAGGACTTAGATGCGTTTTTGGGGCAGTCGAGCTTTGGCGCCCAGATACAATCACCGATAGAGTACCTTTCTGTATCATCCTCAGATAGAATGATACACTGATTCGCTTTCAAATATTCTCTGCGCTCTGATAAATCAATGATGCTTTCTGGATAGATGACTGCTTACCTGAGTCGTGGGAGATCATCCGTCGAAACCTTCTCCCATGTCTCGTTCAACACACCATAAAGTTGCTTTGAATGATGAAAATCCGACTTCTTGTCAAGTTCTTTTAGAACTGCATCCAAAGAGCTGTCGTCGACCAGCAGCGTCTCTCTGTAGAACTTCTCCAGCGCTGCAAGCTCAAAGCTGGAGACATCCCAACTCTTGGGAGGGGGGAGGAGAACTGGGCCAGTTATGACATTAGATAGGTATTCGGGGGCCTCCAAGTAGCATTCACTCGAGCGGGGCCATCCTTTCTCCGTGAGAAGTACTGGATCGTCCTTGAACCATTCTCTGCCCATACACGTCAGCAAGCTTACCAAGATCCCATAATATTCTTTCCTTTCTCACCTCGGCATTTGCTTCAATGCGTCCTCTCATTTCATATCACAAGCAGCTTGAATGACGTTGCCGAGAAAACATCCACAACTAATTAAAGACATATGGAGTAGAGCATTCACAATTACGGAGTACCAGAAAAGAGATCGCATTGGCTCCACCTTATCAACTGCTTCTAATTGCAGACATGACATGTTTTCGTATATTTAGTGCACATTTCTGCTTGAGATGGGTGAGAAGTGTTTCCAGCAATGTGGTCTATGTATAATCGCGCTCTTTATATAATGTTGATCTCGTTATTGTATTCTTGACGTTGGATGGAGAATGTGCGCTGTGACTGATGAATGAAATTGGCTGTCACTTCCACCTTGGCTATTAATCACTCTAAAATGCAGTCGAGTATCTGACATCTATCCATGGAATCTACTACAGGAATCAGAGGTCCTCATCTATCCCTCCATCAGAGCAAAAAGCTGCTGACAAGGAACCTACTCCGTGCTTAATTCACCCTCTTCTCGCTCCTCCTCCCTCTTCCTCTTGTTCTTCTTCTCTGGAAACCTGGGTTTGGGCATTCGTTCCCAAGAAACAGAGAATCTACCTGCTCTGTTATGTCTGGGCGATCTGGTGGAAGATGCCACAGAAGAGAGGTCTCAAATTCAAGCTCGGCGATAGCTCGAGACGATGTGCTTGATCGCAACCAAGGCTCGCAATAAACCCACCCGAGTGACTCCCGATGACCGCACGGATAACAGACCTTGAACCTTTCGATACACATATTGGCTTTTGTAGTCTAAAAGTGAGTTCATAACTGCGGCTACTTATCATTGAGTTCTTTTCATAAGATGTTTGTCCTGGAAGTGAGCATACGAGTTGGCCCTCAAATAATAATTCTGACATGCCTCATAGCCGTCTTAGGCTTTTATGAGTTCTAATTTCAGGAACATGCTAAGTAAATTTATTTCACGACATGTTCTGTATAGTATCAGGGTTTCATGAGCCCCAGACTGCATGTGTTAGCAAAAGTTCGGTTACCAAGGTTTTACATCTCCAAGTAGAAGTCACCTTACTGGAAGCCTCACTTCTAATCACTGTCCGCAACTGTGAGAAATTGTTGTGAAGTCTCTAGAGTACTGATTAGAGTAGAGCTCGGTCACTGATCACGGTTATTCTCAAACTGGTTGACGATTGAGTTGACTTGTTTTGCGCCCAAGAATACACCCTGGTGCGAATAGTTGCGAGAAAGTCATTGCCGAAACTATTATGTGACCAGTGAGAAGTTCTGACCAGATGGCTAGTTCAATGTTCACATATAGTCATACAATCTGCCCTGTTGGCTCACCGCTCGAGTGCCACAGCCTGATCTAAATGATTGGATGTGAAGTGCTGGAATATGCACACCGTACCCTGCACCATGAGCTATCAGTGGTGGCTTAGCTGTTGTGAGACAAGTTGGGCTAACAGGAGTAGAAGTGCATTTAAAAAGTCACCAATCAGGCTGTGCTTGCCGCCCTGAATTTCACAATTACAAAAACTCAGACCAGCTGAACTTTTCACTGGGGGCAGCTTATTTCAACCTTGCACTACCCCTTTCACCCCATCTCTTCCGTCCCAAAGTCCCTTTCCAGTAATATACGTGAAATGGAAGCTGTCGGCGCTGGTGCCAGCATTCTCACCTTTATCACCGTTGCTTTTTCAGTGACCCAATCAATCTATACCGCGCTCTCTGCCATCAAAGATGGGCCTGAGGTCATCCGTCTCCTCACAGATGAGATTTTCCAGCTCAAGAGCATTCTACAACGGCTAAATGAAGTATCTTTTGTTTCTATCAATGACATCGATAAGGCCCAGGTGAACAGTTTAGCGAAGAAATGCAAAGACGACTTGTCCACGCTTAACTCTCAGCTGGAATCTCTCAATGTGGCAGCCTCGGATGGTCGAAGAGATCGCCTCTGGAGAAATTTGAAGCTTTCGTTCTCAGACCTTGATCAGATCCGGCACGTCGTTCGAGGTCATGTGCAGCATCTTACAGTTCGGCTCAATCTTATTCAGGTGCAACAAGGGTCTTTTACAGCAACTCAGTCAACTCAAATTCTTAATCTTGTACAACAACTGAAACAAGACATATCCGCTTTACAAACAACCAATACAGCTACCCTCACCGCCGAGGAGGATTCATCCACTTCAGCAAGGGTCACGGATGTGGACGATGAAGAGATGGACTGCTCACCGGATTCATCATTGGATGAGAGTATCAATCGATTGATGCGACTACTGGAGAAAAAGCCTTGCGTGGTCGATTCTGATGATTCAGAAGAGCTCCTGAAAGACATTGAGCATCTTCTGAAAGGTGTCCGAAATCATGCAAACCCTGTCGAGTCAGAGGGGACCTGCCAGAATTGTGACCCAGATGTTTCAAAGGAATTACAACTTATGGCACACATCATCCTCTCCTCTAGATCTATGATGATCAATCAAACCGGTGCGTGTCTTTGATTCATGTGATCGTGTTACTTACTTCTTCAGAAGCAACAAAATTCTGGAGACCGGCGGGCGAACAGCTTTTAATTTCGCAAGAACCGAAACGAAAAGCTTTCGAAACAGATGATGGAGTTGTCACAGTCACGACAACTAAGAGACGTCGCCAGGCATCTCCAGAAGACAAAAATGAAAACGCCAAAAATGAATCCAGAAAAGACTTCCTCGCAAAACTTACATACTTGTCCAAAAGCACAAAGAAGATGCTCAGCTTGTCAGTGAGTCAGCGACAGCTTGTATTAAACAGTTTCACCAGCACTTTGCCTTCCGCTATGGTATGCAACATCTTACCCGAGAACTCCCTAGTATTTGTCACAGCCCAGAGCGGATCAGTCCAAGATCTCCTCAAACTGTTTGAGGGAGGGGAGGCCAGTATTCATGACCACGACACATATGGATGGTCACTACTCCATGTAAGGCATCAGAAGTTAACATATATTCATGGCACTGGCTTATACTACCTCTAAACAGTATTCAGTGGAAAATCATCCGGTTCTGAAATTCCTGATAGGGCAGGGATTAGATATCGACGAAGTCGTATCCTTTCCTAATCAGGTCCACCTGACGTATGGCCCTTGCGATTGCAGCATCACGAGCTTTGATTAACAATATAATAGTACTCCATCTCATCTCACTCTCAAGCGTGGGGTTCCTGTAGCTCATTACGAAGCCCTCCTGTCTGCAGGGGCGGATGTGACTTTGCAAGTTGGAGGACGAGAGTCTGCAGTTCAGCGGCTTGCCTGTTCCGATGTGAGCATTTCACTTCCAACTTGTATCTATTTCTGACCTTTATAAGACAGAATTGAGCTTAAGGAGGCTACAACGGACGCTTCATCTGAGCCCTTTCGTATATGCCAATTCAAGCGTGGGGCAAAATCAGGACTTGATTCCAAGGCTGTGCATTACCTGTTTCGAGGGAAGCGATTCTGAGCCACACCAGGCGCGTCAGCAAATACGATTACTGGTGGAACATGGCTACGACGTCAACAGCACTTTCTTAGGACAAACGTCCCTGCATCTACTCTTTTCGAAATGTCACCCTTGGCTCGAGTACCTATCGGAATACATGGATATCTTATCGTATCTTATAGAGCATGGTGCCGACATACAGTTTGAAGATTGGGATGAATTCCAACCTTCAGACTATGCTTATGGTGCCGTGTGTGAGGCTTGTTACGTCTTCAGCAATTCAGCGAAAGGCGATGTCTGGGATGCAGCTCTGACTCATCTTGGCTACGACATTCTGGAATATAGGAGATATTATCCACGAAAAGCGCGGTATATCACCGGATATACTCGCGGGGATTTTGAAAGGTTGTGGCATGGGCAAGAAGACAAATGTCCCTACTGGGATGATCGGCTATGGCCGCCGTCCTCTGAGCAAAGCGACGCAGCATCCTCCCGTTGGCTGCTAACGAGAGGAAAGCTTTGCGATGTGTGCATTACCTGCCTGGGTGAGTTTCAGTGTTTGAACTGTGGCGTTTGCTTGTCTTCTTTCGAGTTCACTTGCGACGATCTCAGTCATGTACATGATGAAACTTGTCCAAAAGAGCATATTGCAACCTGGAAACTCAAGGAAGATGGCGATGAGTCTCACTGGAAACTTGCACCATTCCCAGAAATGAAATCGGATTATGATGTCTCGTCTAACGATGATTCAGATGATGGTGGTGTTCTATTGGAAGATAGTCTTGAAGAGACGTTTTCTGGCGCCTAGGGTAAAGAGGTGGAATCAATCTCAGTATAGAGATATAGAAATATTACTACTTTTCTATAACAGCGAGTCCGTGAATGCTCGCGCCATGGTAGCGCGTGTCGTGCTCGAGGCTTTACCTGGGCACATCATGAGGAGATTTTTGAAAACTTAGTTCTACTTACAGCTTCCACGTTAAACGAGATACTTAGTTATTATTCTTGATACTTGTCCAACCTTCTCCATCACTCCTAGGGAGATCCATGATCTTATCGTCAGCTCCAAACCGATCCAAGGGGTCTTTACCCCAGAACTCAGTAAACTTCTCCGGTCGCCATCTCCAGAACTTGGCAAATCTTTCCTCGAGTGTACCCTCCATACAATCAGAGATGAACTTTCCAATCGATGTGATGTGCTTGTATCCCGTGCCACAATCACCTGAAGCAATAATAAGCGATGGATGTCGAGGGTGATAGGTGATTAGAAACATTCTATCCTGTGTATCAGCACACCAGCAGATTCTAGCATGAACGAGTGGACGGTCTGCAAGCTGAGGCATGGTGTCCTTTAGAAACTGCTTCATGCGTCGTTCGGCCTCGATAGGCACTTGATGTTTTGCGAAGGGGATGGACTGAGGGAATTCTGAACCAGGCTTTTCGATCCAGTTGCAGTATCCCGGATGTTCATCGCACATCTTGAGTTGATGAAGATCTTCATCAGGTTCCATGAAGAAGCCCTGGTTAATGTTGAAAAGAGGCGGCAGGTTCTTGTACAGCTTTGTTTCCTCTGGTGTCATCTGGATATGACCTAGAGTCCATGCTGTAGGGCGGATCTGGTTCTCAAAATCGAGGAAGAACTCTGCTGAAGCACCAGCAGAAAGAATGGTCCGGTCCGCTCTGTGGTCCTTACCATCTGCTGTCTTGGCACCTTGAACATCTCCGCCTTCAAATATCAGACTCTTGACCGTTCCTTCGGGCGAGCCAGTGATAAACTTCACTCCAAGTCTCTTGCTCTCTTCAAAAGCAGCTTTCATAGCTTTTCGAGCATGAACCCAACCAGAGCCCGTGGGCTTGTAAAAGCCCTTCCAGCCTGGAAAGTCGCCTGTCAGAATACCCTCCGGCATAGACTTTCTAAAGTCCTCTGCTGTGTTGAGAGGAGTATACTGATCGATGTCGTCACCGATCTCATCTTCTACCAATTGCTTGATAGACTTTGGTGTGGAGCCAGCCATGACAGATCCCGTATTGTGGCAGAATGGTTGAAAGATAGGGTCGTGAAGCCAGCCTTGAGCTGCGGCGTACGTGAGAGATTTCCAGATGGAGTCTGCATCTTCGCCTTTGCTATCAGAAGTGCCTGCTCTGTTAGTAAAGTGTTTTGGTGCTATGTGATAGAGCATCTTACCAAGTCCGCCTGCAAGTTTGTTTACATCATGACCAGCTGAGATAGGTGACGGAATATGATTGACATCGAGAACAGTGACGTTTGTGTAGCCTCGACGAGCGAGATGGAGGGCTGTCGAGCATCCCCAAGTTCCGCCACCAACGATGAGAATCTGGGACTGTTTGGTGAGAATTGAGGCCATTACAGTGATGGTAAGAATGCAATGCTGGTGATACAATGGATAAATAATGGGAATAATCAGCTCGGACAACGAAAGATATAGGATTTGCCCAATACTATCGCCTCCATTGCAGGTCCAACCGCGATACGTCGTCGAAGGTCCAGCCGAATCACTTCTTCACACTGTGCATCTGATTGGCCCATCGCCCGATCCAAACCTGTTTAATCGCCCATTCGCTATCATCAGGTGATAGCCCCATCAAGCGTCGTCTCCTCCTCCAAAACTCCCCCCGCTTTTCCACTCTCCCCATCAGACGATCAACCACTCACTTTCATAAGGAAAAGAATCCTCCTCCATCTCCCCGGCACTTTTGTTCCGTGTGTCCCAATGCCGCGCCGCCGTCCCCCCGGCAAAACCGGCCCCGTCCAGAGACGAACAAGGTCAGGATGCCAAACTTGCCGTTCCCGCAAGGTAAAATGCGACGAAGCTAAACCTGCATGTCGGAACTGCGTCTCCCGCGGATTATCGTGCAATACTACGCTGCAGCTAAAATGGGAGGCTGAGTTCACTGCAAGAGGTCTCTCGTTTGGGCGGGAGGGCGTTTGGTGTAAGGATGGGGCGAGGCAGAGACGTCCGCCGCAGGTCCATTCGCCAAAGGTTTGGGGGTTTGGGGCTGTTGGGCCGAGACATTTTATCAATACTTATTATAGTGACTTTGTTCATGATCCGAATTATGAAGAGAGTCTTGTTAGGGAGGCTATGGAGTTGAGGGATGAGACTGAGCCGTCTTCAGCGCTTATTCGGAGACCACGATCACCACCAAGACTCATACCCTCAATATCATCGTTTCCTACACTGAGCACCTTTGAAACGAGTCTTTTCGAATACTATCTCCTACGGTTATGTCCTCTCACAACACCATCTTCACAACTCTCATCACCTTTTGCAAGTATGGTCGCTCCTCTATTCACCCATGCTGGGCAAGATCTTCTCGTTCAATCTGTCCTTGCATTCTCCGCTCGACATCGAAGCATCACAGATCCATCATGGACACGTACGGCAATGAAGATGAAAGGCAAAGCCCTAACCGGTCTTCTGCAAAGAATTCGATCTCCAGATGTCACAGCAGACGTCATTCTGGATCCTCAAGTTCCTGCCACAATGATGTTTCTTTGTCTTTACGAGATTCTTGACAATGGCGACTATACATGGGTGTTTCACCTAAGAGCAAGTCAAGATTTTATGCGGAAACGCCAGCAACTTGCACTTCCATCGAGTAAAAATTCGGCATTTGCAAGTCTTGCTGCATTTTCGGAGCGATACTTTGCTTTTCAAGATGTTATCAGCAGAACAGCTTGTGGAAATTCACCTATCTTTGGCCTGGAATATTGGCAAAGACCCGATCACACGGAAGACATTGATGCGTGGATGGGTTGCAGCCCGGCCATGGCATCTGTGATTTTCAAGATCACTGAGCTTGCAAGGACACGAACTCGAGATATGTCTCAAGAGGACTATGAGATCCAAGTCGAGGAGCTTGATAGGGAACTGGCCCTTGTAAGCTCCAATATCACAGTTGTTGAAGCGATGGATGAGAATGTCAGACGTTGTGTCGACCTAAAGAAAACTTCGGTGCAGATATACTTTCATTGTTTGCTTCGAGATGCAGATCCTTCGACACCACAAGTCTCACAACTCGTCATCAAGGTCCTGCATAGCATACACGATCTCATCCAACAAGGCAGCGCTGCAGGACTTCTGTTTCCTCTGTTCGTAGCAGCCGTGGAACTAGATCCTTTGAACGACGACAAGATCTTCGCCCACGGCGATCAAGGCACTTTCCTATCTGGAAGACAGCTTGTCTTGGAGACTCTTAATGCCATGGTAGGCTTGACGCTGGCGAATGTTGAGAGAACAAAAGCGGTGATTCTAAAAGTCTGGCGCATGAGAGATTTACATACCCAAAAGGATTCGCCGGTTCTGGTTACTAGCGATTCAAATGACTGGAACACATTCGTGAGTCCGTATACACAAAATCTTAATTTAGCGTAGATGGGTAAGGGAAAGAATGTACGAAAGCGTGGTATGGGCTCTGGTAGCGCGTATATATACTAATGAATAACGATGGAATATGCCACTTCTCAGGACTTGTTATTTAATTCGTTGAATCATATTTACCTCAGAAGGAACCCAGGAAAGACCGTGTCCTCGGGATCAATAAAAAAGTTCATCTTCCCAACCAAGTTAGCTGTTCCTCTCACCCTTGGAATACAAGCCGGGAACTCGACAGGACTCTCTTCCTCAGAAACAATATCTGCTTCAAATACTGTATCAATAATCGACCGATGCAAAAGCTTCGACTTTCCAGCTCCCATTTTTCCTTCGGTCAGAAGCACTGCAACTCTTGAGGCTGTGCCTGAGCCACAGGGCGAGCGATCGATCTGGCCATCTGCAAAGACGGTAACGTTGCGCTGGAGTACCTCTCCAGCTGATCCAGTACCTTCGTCGGTGAAGAATATGACGCCGTATAGATCATATGTGTCGTAATGTGCTCTAGTGCCTAGAGAAGCTTTGATCTCGCGTCCAAGGTTGATGAAGTTGATGTACTGGCTTGGTTCAACCTTGAGGTCCAGCTGAGCAGCGTCAATGGTAGCGTAGACAGCTCCACCGAATGAGAGATTGACCCTGACATCAACACCCCGCGATGGGAGATTGACAGATAAATCCTCGGCAATCTGGTAACTCTTGACGTTGATAAAGTCGCCATGAACCGGCTTGCCGTCCTTGACAGCCATCTTCGCGGTAACCCTCCCGGAAGGAACGTCGATAACGACATTAACACTCCCATTTTCAGGCGCTTTAACAAGATCGTTTGCGACGGCCCAATACCCCAAAGCTATGGTCCCATGTCCGCATGCCGTTGAGAAGCCATCTTTGTGCCAGAACAGGACGCCGAAATGAGCACCAGGATCATTTGGCGGCATTATGAAACCTCCATACATATCCGCATGCCCTCTTGGATCATGGCATAGAGATTGTCGGAGTTGATCGAGAGGATGATTGGGAGTGTTGACAACAGTGAGGCGACGTTGGGCGACAGTCTCGCCTTCGGGGAGTTGGCCTGATGGGAGGTTTTGGACGATACGGAAGGGTTCGCCGGCAGTATGCCAGTCTTCAGTTTCGATCCAGAATGACATTTTGAGCAGGCTTTTACTTGGTTATCTTGTTAATTACTGACATTCGTTCATGATCCAGTTCTATTTATCTGGCGATCTTGGATGTCCCGGTTGCTGATGAAAGCCGATCGGAAGCTCACGCCGATGCGGGGCCCCAGTTGTGCCTTCAGTCCCCGGGCCGGTCAATCAATCAGTCAATCGAGCCCTGAAACGATTTCCCTCCAGGGCCCCTTCAGTGTCACCCTACCAATTTTTAAGCACGGCTAAACCACCAAATCACGGTCTCTCGTTGAATGTCAAGCTTTAATCCTCCGGCAGTTGAATCATGACGGAAACGTGTAACGCTGTGTAACCCAAAAACAACAAACAAAACAAGATGACAGATCGACCGGTGCGACAGTTGTATGAGATTCGTCACGCAAAAGAGACGAAACGGGGGAACACGTAGATAGGTACTGTGCATGAGCTGCATTTCCCGTACTCCGTACATATCTGTCCTTGAAGATCAGATCAGATCAGGGCAAGCTACTCAAAAGTGGCGCTATCCCCAGTGGCGCATTTTCATGAACTAACCTCGCAATCCGAGGGTTGACTTGACACGCGGCAAACAAAACCGGCAATAAACATGGATACCCAGGAGAAGCAGAAGCCCAATTAATTGAGTTTTTGTTTAATTTATAAGCTTAATATTATCCCATATGCATAAATACTCCTTTTTAATCGATCGGTGGGGAAAAACAGGCCGCGCACGCGATTAGCTTTTCCAACCTAACTAACTAACTTAATCTTGACTGCCTGTCACTGAAGAAAAGAATTGGCACGGGAATGGAAAAAGCTTGTTTCGGAGTGCAGGGGCTTTGCAGAGCTGAAAAAGTGCTACCTTGCTGTTTTGATTCGTAGTCAGGGGTGCTTTATTGCGTGGCGCTGGCTATTAGGTACCCGTGCTGCGCCGGAGGGAGACTAGCGATTAGACTACTGAGCTTGACATGAGCTTTAGTTTAGAGATGAGGGGACTTGGACATGGGAAGTGGGAGGGACTCCTGTTCCGTCCGTTGAGGGGTTCTCTTCTTTTCTTTTCCAGGGGTTTAAATGTCTGTAATATCTTTGTTGCCTTCCGTGTCCGTGGCCAATCCGTTGTGACAGGTGACACTGCATTTTCCGTACACTATCAATTTTCCATCGGCTGTTTCACTCTGTCTCTGCCATTGCCTTTCTTTCTTTCATTCATTCCTCTCCTTTGCTGATCCCCTTCTGATTCACCTTGTTTCCCTCCTTTTCTCTCTTCATCTTTCCTCCTCTCCTCTTCCTCCCCCCCTCCCCCCCCCTTTCCCTCCCCTTTTCCTTCTCCCTTCCCTCTCCTCTTTCCTCTCCCTCTCTCCATTCTCCTCTTCTTCCCCC
>JAAOAJ010000376.1:0-58364 GCA_013781345.1 Fusarium coicis
GAAAATCCCTCGCTTTTGAGTTTTGGGCCAGTGCTCCCTACAGTCTTCCGTAGGATCTTCAATTGTCAAATCAGAAGTGCCATTCTCATCTGTTTTGGCCATGAAAACTGGAGATCTCAATCTTCAATACGAGAATTATCCTTCTCCATGACTTCATTAGCCCCGCTACTATGTAATTCCGACTCGTGTTTCCAGCAGCTGTTCCCACAATGATTGTGATCGCCATGTTTTATGCACGAGCTTGCATAATTTGCATAACTATGTCGTAGCACTATTTCACCGCCGGTTCTTCCGCGCTTGGGAATCGTTTGATTGGGAATGTTACACGCGATACGGAGTAGAGAAAATGGACAAAAACACTTGAGATGTTGACCCTGAGTGATAAACATGCTAGATTAACTTAGCATGAGTTAATTGAACTCTTTACATAGTTTATTTTAGCATCCTCTTTTCAAGTTTCAAGATAAGTCTTCTGCTCAACGAGAACTGTATCTTTTTGATACGACAGAACACAGAGTAAAGGGTAGATTTAATCGAGGTTTTTAAACGGCGACTTTTCTGGATATTTTCAACAGTCTTGAGAATTAATTCACCAGCCTGGCCCGCCGCCTTGTCGCTGAGACTGGATCAGCTCTTTATATTTCATCTTGCGACTTGAAGAATGAAAAGAAACCCAGAATCTGGATCCAGGTCGTGTTGTTTCAAGGAGCGCAAGCCAAGCAGAGATCACATTCTGTTTTTACTTGTGGCTGTCCAAATTTATATATCAACAAACTTTCCAACATAGCCAGACCTGGCAGAAGGCTTCTTCACTTAACCATCTCATGAAGTTTGCTTATTGTGCTTTATGACGACGACCTACCCGAGACCGAATGCTTGGCGTCGTCTCTGGGCTCTCATTGGCGGAGCAGTGGAACGCCCCATAGTTTGTCGTTACATGAAGTTGACAGTGCCGTCCAGGTTAGAGAAAGGATAGTTCAGAGAGCCTTCAAAAAGTCATTGTTACTAGATTTGAAAAGAGCCATCTGTTAAGGACTGTACAATCAAGCAGTTTCTCTGAAGGAAGCCGTTGTACAACGGGTTCCTTCCCGGCCCTCAGTGTTCAAGTCTTTGCCCCCGATAAGCAAAGCCCTTTCTCACCCAATCACATCCCCACGATAAGCCAAAACAAAGCCAAGATCGCCAAGTCGCCCAGAAGCTTAACCAAGAAACTGGGCGTAATCAGCAAAACTCCAATTGGCCAAGTTGGCTGCGTGCAATTAAGCCTCGTTTCTGGGCGCCGTCATCCACGGGACGGAAATCAGGGCATTCGAGGCCTTGGCTACTTAGTGATGCGAAACCCGCATGTGAAACGGGAGTCCGCCGTGAAATCAAAGTTGCCTTTAGGGTTGAGTTGTTCAAGGCTTGGGACTTGGCGTGGCTCGACGCTGACGTACTCTGTTCTTGGTGTTTTGCCGTTCACTCTCTAAATTTCTTGCAATCCCCTTCTGAAAATGATGTGAAGTTGTTCTTGTTCCATTGTTCAGATCTCTTTTGATCAGCCGCCTCTACTCAACCCCTGCAATGGCAGAGTCCAACCCTCATCGAAAATCCATCGTAGCAGACCATCCAATCCGCACTTCCAACAACATCCAATACCTAACCGACGAAGAGATCTCCGAATTTCTCGACGATCTCGACCACAACAACGATGGCTTCATAAACTACAACGAAGTCGAGCGGAAGCTCGACCAAGAGCACGCCGAGCTAATCCCCAAACCGAACGCCCACCACGTCATACAGCCGGACCATACCGAAGATGACCGTGCGCGCCATCAGTTCCTGCGCAGCATGATGGGCTCCGACGCGGAGAAGATTCCGAGGGATGAGTTTGCCAAGATGGTCAAGGAGTGGAAGATCCCCTCTTTGAAGCAGGCGAAGAAGGAGGAGGATGAGGATAAGAGCTACATTAAGCGGTTGCCGGGCTGGAGACGAATTCGCTCATACTGGGCTGTGCATGGGCCGGAGATTGTGTTTCTAGGGGTCGTTGTTGGTATGCAGTGCGCGTTTGGCATCTGGCAACTGGTCAAGTACCAGACTACGCCTGGATACCGTGAAGCATTCGGCTGGGGAGTCGTCATGGCCAAAACTTGTGCTGGCGCACTGTATCCGACGTTCTTCTTCCTGATTCTCAGCATGTCGCGATACTTTTCCACATGGTTGCGCAGGTCGTATCACATTTCACGATTCTTCAACTGGGATTTATCGCAGGAGTTTCATATCCGAATTTCTTGTGTCGCAATTCTGCTGGCGACGCTGCATGCCATTGGCCACTTGACGGGATCATTTGTGCACGGCAGCGATCCCAAGAATGAAGACGCTGTCGCAGAAGCTCTCGGCCCCGACATGGTCCCCCGTCCGTACATCGACTACGTGCGCTCACTACCAGGCTTCACGGGAATCACCGCCCTCGGTCTTTTCTACATCCTTTCACTACTCAGCATTCCTCAAGTCCGAAAATGGAACTACGAGATCTTCCAGCTCGGCCATCTACTCATGTTCCCCATCATTGGACTGATGATGGCCCATGGCACAGCCGCATTGCTCCAGTGGCCCATGTTCGGATATTTTCTCGCCTTTCCAACCCTCCTCGTCCTCGTTGAGCGCGCCGTCCGTGTCTGCCTTGGCTTTCATCGCATAAAAGCAACCATGAAGGTTCTCGACAAGGAAACCGTCGAGATCACCGCCATCATCCCCAGCGAGCGACTCTGGAAGTACAAGGCTGGCCAGTACATCTTCCTTCAAGTTCCCAAGATCAGCTTCTTCCAGTGGCACCCATTCACAGTCTCTTTCTGTCGCGGCAACAAGATGATGCTGCACATCAAGACGGACGGAAACTGGACTGCCAAGCTTCGTGAACTCGGTGGTGAGTCTGGAGAGTCTGAGATCGAGGTCGGCATCAATGGGCCGTTCGGTGCACCTGCCCAACGGTTCTACGACTTTAACCACTCAATCATCATTGGTGCTGGCATCGGAGTAACTCCATTCTCTGGTATCTTAGCTGATCTGCAGTACAACGATGATCTCGATCACGGTGGTCCTAACCACGAACTTGACCATCCTCGCCATGACTCTGATGTCACTGCTGTCCCTGCAGAGCGTAATGATTCAGCGTCGATCACTAGCACCAATGCCGAGAACAGCGACAATGTCCCTGAATCACCCACTAGGCAAGGGAGTGTTGGCCCCGACCTTATCAACAAAGAGAAGCAGCCCCAAACCGACCGCGCCGCCACTTTTGCAGATGACTATCGACGCGTTGACTTTCACTGGATGGTACGAGAGCGAAACTACCTCCTCTGGCTTTCCGATCTTCTCAACGACGTATCAATGAGCCAAGACTGGCATCGCGAGCATGAGGTCCACGCTCACCTCGACATCCGCATCAACACCCACGTCACCGCCAAACGCAAGAAGCTCACCACCCACGTATACCGTTGGCTGCTGGAGATGCACCGCACAGAAGAGCACCCGGCCTCTCCTCTCACCGGTCTTCTCAACCCAACGCATTTCGGAAGGCCTGACTTCGACCAGATCCTGGATGAGCATTATGAGGAGATGCTGAAGTTCAGGACCAGCAAAAGGAACAATAGACGGGATAAAGAGGACGAGAACTATCAAGAGGATGAGGAGCTCAAGGTTGGTGTGTTTTACTGTGGTGCGCCCGTTGTTGGAGAGATACTGGCTGATAAGTGTCGGGAACTCACGTTGAGAGGCTGGCAAGATGGGAGTAAACTGGAGTACCACTTCATGATCGAGGTCTTTGGTTAGATAGAATCTTGTAATATGCATGAGCACACGAACAAGACGGACTTTTATTGATGAATACACGATGGCTTTGAATTCATGATGTAATGGACCGCCCCAGGGAAAACAAAATGCGAGAAATAATACGTAAAGTCGCGATATTTTACATCTCGACCACTTATTCAATGCTGTTCAAACATCCTTTGAAGAAAGTGAACAGTTCGGTGATTTGAGACAGGCTAAGGATACGTGCAGTATCTGGAACGGTATTAGTATCGTATGAGCCAAGAGTTGGAACATCGCAGACTCACATAAGTCCGGCCGAACAACGACAATGGCGCCTTGTTCTGCCTTGATACCATATTTAGAAAAGGCTTGACCACAGCCCAACATGTATGGATTTGTATCATCGACAAAGACCCGGTGAACATCTGTCGGAGGTCTTGTTAGTGTATCGCACGTTGACGTCAGACGGTTCTCTTACTTCGCAGATTGTATGGACCTGTATGAGGGAAGAAGACTTCCGGTAGTTGACCCATCTCGATGGTCTTTCGCTCCGCCTTGATGAGAAGGGTATGACTGAATACTTCATCTGCAGACTCTCCCGCAGGGGTGAAAATCCCGTTGAGGTTACTAAGCTCTGTGGCGGCCTGAAGAATTGTTAGTTGTCAAAGGCCCCTTGAAGTTGGAAGACTTACCTCATGCAATCCCTTTCTAGCGAAATCTCCCGAACAAAAGATTAAAACATGCCACCGCCCATCTGCAGCAAGGTTCCTGTTCAGCTGCATTGGCTTTGTATCAGAAAGTCTCACAACAGGTGCACTCGGAAACCTCATCCCGACCGTCAATCCCAATGCAACGCTGTTGTCATTTTCATCCACAGATGTCAGAATGGAAGGTTTGTACTTGGTTGCCATACCAGCGGTATATCGTCCTGTTTCCACAAACTTGTCGTGAAAGTCTTTTGCCGTGATACCATTGGCCTTTCGGTGTTCAGATGAGAATAGCTTGCTGAATGAGCGATCGAACTCGATGAGTTGTTGGGCTGTCTGTTGCCTCTCGAGAACATATGTCTCTAGCACTGAGGGAGGTGCTCGGCCGGTGAGGACATGTGCCATCTTCCATCCGATGTTGAAGCCATCCTGCAGACTGACGTTCATACCCTGCCCAGCCTTAGGCGAGTGAGTGTGACAAGCATCACCAGTCAAAAAGATACGGTGGTCCTTTGTGAAATGGTCTGCGAGGCGCTGGCCAATGACATAAGCAGACCACCATACTGTTTTCGCGATGTCAATATCGAAAGGGTGAAAGATTCGCTTGACCTTGTTGATGAGGTCCTGCTCGGTGACGTCACGAGCCGAGGTTCCGGGAAGTTCGATGTAGAAGCGTACGAGTTCGTCGCCCTCGCGAGGAATGATCATGAGGTTTCCGTCGTTTTTGCTCTGAAGCATGGCCTTTTTGCGGATGTCGGGGAAGTTGGTGATGGGGTAGATGTCCATGACGCCCCAGACGGAGTCGCTTGAGTCGCCGACCATTTTGAAGCCGAGAGATTTGCGGACAGTGCTGTGAGCGCCATCACAGCCCTGATCGCAGTCGTCAGAAAAGAAACTGGGTAAATTGAGGGTGAGAACCTACAATGGCGTATTTTGCACGGTACCTGTAAGGTTCTCCATTGCGCATGGTGACAACCTCAACCGGGTACTCCTCATCCTCAACAATCCTCACACCCTCAACCTGAGAATTGTACAAGACCCCACTCGTCCCATTACCCCTCAGCCTGATGATCTCCTGTAGCATCAAATCGTTAATTCTCGCCTGGTTAAGGATAAGGTGCGGTTGGTGACTCAAGCCCTCTTCTGTATCGTAAGCAAGATCTTTTCGCACAAGCCCTTGATTGTCATCCGGTGACCAAAAGGCTACCTCCATGACATGATACGCCTCTTCCAAAAGACGCTCAGAAATACCCAAGTTCTCAAAGATCTCGACAGTGCGACACTGAACGCCGTCTGCTTGGCCGATCTCGAGAGGGCCGGGGCGACGTTCAAGGATCTTGAAGTCAATGTTGAAGCGGGCGAGCCAAATTGCTGCTGTGAGGCCAGCGGAACCGCCACCGCAGATGATGACTTGGACCTTTTCGGACTCCATTGTTGATTGATGATTTATGATGTTATTCCATGGTCTCGTTCATTTATTATATCTTCATGGCGTATACTGCCATGCTATGCTGGTGGACGGCAGTTGGTGTAGGTTCCAAGAAAGTGGAGCTTCCGTTGGATTTCTACGGCAGATCTTGTCGGCATCCGAGTTCCACGGAACCAGCGGAGGAGGGGAAATAAGCTCGGATCTTAGCTGCGGCCACCCACATTCATTTATGCTAGTTAGTTAGTGGGGTATGGAGTAACCAAAAGGCAGCGCGAAAACGGGTGTGATACTGTCACCAACGAACTGCAATGTTGATACTCACAGCGGGCCTAGCAACCCATATTTGGAACATTGCAGAATTGGGCGTTGCTTTTTTTTAGTGACTATTGGCCGGGCTTTGTTGTAGGTTACAAGTAGCTATCGTGCTGCAAACAGGGAACATGCATTGGATCCTTTCCGATCAGACGGGTCGATCTTGGAAAGTCAGTCACAACATGGAACTTGTCAAGTTTAGCGAAAAAAATGACAGACGATCATATCATCAAGAGCTGTCAAATATGCTGAAAGAAGTTGTCTAATGTCCCTTTCTCCCAAGAGTACACCGTCTCCACAAGTGTCGTCCCTCTTCCCGGTCGGATACAAGAAAGAACAATGACCAACTGGGCGTTGTAGTCTGCAGAGCCGCAGAGTTGGAGGATCTTGATGCGTTGAAGAGGTTACAGACGGTGCTTACATGTCTCTCTTTCACGATCAAGTCATCCCGCCAACTTGTATTTCTGAACCATTGCGACAATTCGATTTGGTAGGCCTAATCATTCGAACATAATGCGGAGTCTGCAAGCAAGAAGCTGTCAAGAAAATTGACAGAAACACACGACTTTCGGTCGGCCGGGGTTCGGAAGCTATAACAGTAGTCCTGATGGTCGAGCGAACAAGCTGGAGGCTCTTGATAGAAGTTAGTGATTGAGCCATGGAGTACGACTTGACATGAAGAGGACGTACAATACTCTGAGTCGGGACCGATCCAGGCGATGAGAGTATTGGCGAAGAAAGGAAGCTGTGATGGGGAAATGGAGAAGCTCCTTACCAGTATGCAGCTCCTGGTCAGAATAGGTTCTCCCAGGAGCTCTGTGGGTACCTAACCCCTATTTCCCCTTCGCTGCGAAGTCCACACAAGCTCCAAGCAGCTCTACCAAAGCTACGCCCATGAGTATGAACGCCCTGAAGCCTTCACAATCAGTGGTTCCTCTCTGCAACATCGAGCTGTTCTGTTGGAAGATCCTTTCCTCAAGACCGCCCGGTATACCACTGGGACATGCCCTGTCAAAGGGGGGCAACGAAGGTGAGACCTAAGCTAAAAGCAAAATAAAAAGCAGAGGTTGCTCTTGAGCATAAACTTGAGCCAAATCCAGCGAGACAAGGGATGGTTTGAGGAAGATAGAAACTAAACTGTCACGGAATAAGAAGCCTAGACTTTGTTTTAATAAAATCACTCCTAAGCTCTTGCTTATTTTATTTCTCGGGCTCGGTTCGACTTCGGCTCATATTAGAAAGGGCTCGTGTTGTGGTAACGGTGTTACCTTCATTGTGCTTGGTAACTCGGTGTAGGTTGGTGGGCTGGTGATAGCTTCGTCTCGGTAGGCTTCAGTCGCAGGGACGAAAATGTTCGCTTCGCTGGTCGGTGCACCCGCGTCTTGTCGACCTTCATCGCGGTCACTGTCGCGGTCGTAGTCGTAGTCATGGTCAAGCTTTCGCCTTATGTCGATTCTCCGGCCGTAAGACTGTTGGCTGTAGTCCGACAACTGAACTGGCGATCGAGAGTAGATCCAGACTCCAGATTCAAACTTAGGTGGCAAAAGCGCTGCTCCTTGTTCTCCAATTTGAGATCTTCGTTGTCAGAATGCACGCCATCGACATACCGGCCTCGCAGTTGTCTCTGTGTCGATCAGCCATTTGATTCTCATTTCCCACCTTTCATCCACCCTAATTTTCAGCTTAGCGGCCGCGCAAAGATCCCCGCGTCTTTTGATACCATTGTCCTCGTGATTTTGTGATGGATACGTGCAAAGGAAAGGAGCTTGTTACATCAAAGATCAGGCTGTGACAATGCAACGCGGGGAATCATGGTCCCTACCACCACGTACCTTGTCCTACCCCGAGCTGACCACAGTGACTGCACCTTGAGATTAGCAATCAATATTATTGAAATGTATTGGACAACCAGGGCCACTTGGTGGTACTGAGTCAAAGGAAAATAGGCCGTACTGTGAGGTCTCAGCGTAACATTCCCGCAAAACATCAAACATTACCTATTCACCTGTGACTTCATCTCCTCCTAGCAACTCCTGCAGACCGCGACATCCCGATACCATTATCACGAGTCGATGACCCCTGCGCTTGGAGTTCTCTTCTTCACAGGATCCGACAAGCCAACATCCCAGTCGTGGACTTCCTTGCCCCGTTCTCTCTCCCCTCAGCCGAAGTTCGAAAGAGGCCCTGATCATTCAGCCTCGCCCACTGCACCGCCGACCCCAGTTTCGACCGCCACCCTCGATCCTGATCGACGATCCTTGACGCTTCTTTCTTCGAAAGCCTCGTGGTGTCTGGTGAGACTTCCCCCTTGAACACTACAACAGGAACCATCGACGGCACTCTGCCTCAACGATGAGAGCCTGACTACAAAATCCCTCAGCACTTTGGATAAGCTTCACATAGTGAAATCTGCTGTAGACCTCAGGCGCCCCTGTTCCATTGTGCTTGAACTCTATCTCTTCACCATTTCATTCTCGTCATGTCCTTTGTGAGCCCCTTTTCACCTACCTTGTCTGCTGTCCGATTCCCTTCGGTGATTGTACCGCCCTCCTTGTCAGACCGTCCATCTTCTCTTGCCCGACTGTAGCATCGTCGTGGCTGCCTGCTGACCCAAATGCCACGCCGTGGTCGCTTCTCAAGGCTACTTATATTCGGGCCCTCCTTCGATCGGACAACATCTCGACCTTGACACTGTCTTCGTCCTATTTTCATTACCCACAGCCGCCGAAGGCTCCAACTCGTACTGCTAGAAAGCCGACCCCTCGTCGCTCTCAAACCAGCGCTCTTCGACACCATTACAAGGCTGTCTGGCGTCTCAACATCGTCCGTCACCATCGACGCTGGCCGAGCCGACATGTCCTTTGAAGCGACGCGTTTCGCGTTTCTTCCGTTGATGGCCAGCCCGTTCTTGATGGACATTCCGCCGGCCGCGCTCAAGTCCCGATGACGCCGTACCCAATGACGGATACCGCAGAGCCAAAACAGCACCTTGCAAGATCTTGACGACAGCTATGCCATCCACAGAAGCGACGAGCCTCGATATAAATACTTCAAGACTTGCGCAGTCTTTGATCTTGTGTTGGACTTACTTTCCGTACCTGCGCTGAAGTTCAACATCGTCCAAGACCGAGGAGGCTTCTTGGACTCTTTCTTTGCCTCGTTCCGACAACCAGGGACTGAAGCAATTCGAGGCCGCCAATCTTGCCCAGCCTTTTGAGAGTCTTTGCAGTTTGCCGATACTTACCAACTTCCGATGAACATTTCGTTGCGACTTTCCCAGCGCGCGTTTGTGAAAACGCAATGCTCTCGAGGGTCAGTTGGGTCTTGACGCAGAACCTCGTGAACCTTTTGTCATTGTGGCGGACTCAACAATTGTACTCAGAAGAGCTCCCCTGCTGTAGCTGTACTTGAAGCGGTCTACAAGGGTTAGGCTTCCAGCTGTCGACTCGTTCATTGCGGTGTCCGAAGAGCTCTGCCGAAAGGTCACGGCACACACGGCACGATGCTTCAAACGCTGTAGCGATGCGAGTAACCTGTTAGGTAACCCTTGGACCACTGCCACTAGACTTACAGCCGGACATGAAGAAGTCTCGACGGACCACGACGACAAGCAAGTTGCCCGACTCAAAGTTCCTCTTCGTTGATCCGGCGTGTTCTTTTGCGATCACCAGAAATTGCGGACCCGTCGGCACAGGAATGCGACCGAAAATATATCAAGAGGGCATCGTCCCTACGGCCTTGCAGTAAAATTGTCAACACTCGGGCCGACTTTGTTGTCGCCCCTAGTCAAGCCAATGCCATCGGGCCGTGTTTCGGACGACACTAAGAACGACCCCGATCTGGAAACTGTTCTCCGCATCCCGAATCATACACAAGACATAAAGCGTGGAATTTGATGCTGCTGGATTTTCTTTGCTCTGAGAAACATCTGAACACCAAAGAAGAATCATCCCACCAATCGCCATGTCTTCAAACTCCAACTCCCCGAAAGCGCTTCCCTCGATCCACCGCTTCATCACAACCCACGACTCGAGCGGTAAATCGTGTTACGCCAAAGATCTCGACGAGGTATTGAACTTCTGGGAGGTCAGTGCAGGCGAGGGAAACTCTGCCGGCTTTGAACTCGGCTACGTCACCGAAGGACTACCCATACCGCTTGCAAATGACAAAGATCTTTCGACGTTCAAAGAAGCATATGCGAACAAACAGAAGTCGGGATTGGTGAAGCATGGTGGTACCATCTTGCGGTATTGTGATATTCCTCCAAGCTCAAAGTCTCAGATGCATCGTACCGTCAGTCTCGACTATGGCATCCTCATCAATGGCGAGCTGGAGTGTTTACTGGATTCGGGAGAGACCCGGACTATCCACCCGGGGGATGTTGTGATCCAGAGAGGGACAAATCACCAGTGGTTCAACAGAACTGAGAAGTGGGCTAGGATTGTGTTCATTTTGTTCCATGCGACGCCAGTCGAGATCAATGGCCGTGCATTGGGTGAAGACCAGGGAGGGATGGAGCTGCCAGATTCGCATTAGATTTCTCTCGACAACGTACCCAATACACCCATGTATTTCTGACCCCCTCCCATACTCCGACTCATAGATATGTAAAGACAACTATACTCAGCGAGCATTATGAGTATCTGCAATCAGTCTTACTCAGCGAAAAACCCGTCCACGTCCCCGCGCATTGCAAAAACACTACTGACAAGATGGATTACCCTTGAAGTGCCTAAGCCCATGACCACGCAGTGCCTTTGGCTTCATGGCGTCGACTACCAGGGATAAGACGTAGCACTGCTGTCTCACGGAGCCATAAACGACCTAGTCTACACTACGCGACCCGTGGCGGTCAATATGAATGTGGAACTGGTTGTTTGAGAGGCGCCGGCCATACATATCGACAAGCATTGATCTTTGTAAACGGAGTCAATGGCCCACTACCTTACTTGCAGACCGTCTGTTCCTTGACCCGGTCAGGAACAAGAATACTTGAGACTCGGAAAGAGGATATGCAAATACACTTAGTACAGAGTCTCCTGAGATTAAGAACGGTTAGGCTAAGCTGCCTCAGTATTTTTATTACTTAGGGTTAAGGTGTCGAGTTCTCTTTCGACGCCTAGCCGCTTTATATTCAACTTTATCAGATAAAAACATGGAAAAACTCAAGTTACTAGTACGTGCTGATAGTGAGAGAACAATCCCATTGGCCCTGGAACTAACTTAATTTGCAGATAGAAGGAGTTTGAGAAGCTTCTAAACAATAAAGCTAGGCGTTAATTCTGATATGTCCTTGACGTGGAATTTATCCATCCAGAGTCTTCTAGCCGCTGTCAGATCAATCTTGGCTGCCTCCATCTTGATCCGGTCCGCGCGAAGAATGACCTCCTCCTTTAGCCTCTCCCAGTCAACGGTCAATTCTCCGTTCCGTTTTTTAATCTTGCCATCGATGATAACCGTATCGATGTCCTTCACTGACGAATGAAACACGACTGACCCAACTGGATCACCCACCGGAATATTCTCAATATCATCACAGCGGATGAGAACAAGATCTGCTTTCTTCCCAACTGCAATGGAACCAATGAGGTCTTCCATTCTCATCACCTCTGCACCTCCCAGCGTCCCCATTCGAAGGACATCTGCCGTCTTGCGTTTGATGGAAAGTGGAAACCCTTGATCGTTTTCCTGGGCTCGACGAGCTTGTAGGGCGAGCCGCATCTGCGAGATGAAGTCATTTCCTTGATTAGATGTAATATCTATGCCCAAACATGTGCGACAACCTTGATCAGAAGCTTGGAAAATGATGGGAAATCCCATGCCCATCTGCAACTCTGTATCTGGCGTACCGACGATGGAAGCACCCGACTCCTTGATCGCCTGAAGCTCACTCGCGGTGAAAGACGATCCATGGCTGAAGACGAGATCTGGTCCCAGAATACCCTTATTCGCAAGGCTTTGTACAACCTGGCGTCGCACTAAGTCATATGGTCCCATCGCAACATGCATGGTGATTATACGCGCTCCAAGCTCTCTCGACTGTTCGATCTGCGCGATGGTCTCTTCAATGGGCAGAGATTCTGGCTCATCTGGAGCTACACCGAATGTGAGAAGTTGCTCGGATGGATCGTTCTGGCCAAAGAATTTGTTCTTTATCCTGGCAGCATCGCTCAGCCGCGACACATGAGAGAAGCCTCTTGGATCAAGTTGATCAGGTAAAGGTGGATTGGCGTAGAAGCCGTAACAGAATGTTCCCCTGATACCAGCGTCTTGAAGTGCTCTCACAGCCGCATCGGCATGATCCGGCGAGTTGATGATATGGCAGTGCTCCAGAACAGAAGTCACACCATTATTGATAAGACTCAGTGCTGCAATATAAGTAGACAGGTATACATCTTCAGGTGTATATAAGCTTCCATAAATGGATCGCATATTGACAGTGTAGTCCAAAAGCGACCAGTCCGTTGCAACACCCCGCAAAAGCTGCTGCCACATATGATGGTGGCCATCGACAAAGCCCGGCGTGACGATGCATCCTTGGCAGTCAACAATAGTGACATTGCCTTCGGCAGGGTTTGGCAGAGCTTCCCCAATCGCAACGATTCGGTCATCTTGGATTAGAATGTCGGAGTTTGCCAGGGTACCAATCTGTGGGTCCACTGTCAAGACCGTCGCATTCTTGATGAAGATGAAGTCTGGAGAGGAAGTAGAAGACATCTCGAAGTTTTTCCTGCTAAATCAAGACAGAGGTGATTCAGATTGGTGAGAAGGACGAATTTCTTTCCACTGTAAGCATTAGGATTATCTATATATGTAATTAGACCTACTATAAGCTGACATAGGAAGATTTATGAGGTGGCGTAGCGGGGCCCCGAGTCCAACCCCGAGTCCGAAATCCGAAGGCCTATTCCGCCGGACTCCGGCCCGAACGGACATAAGGCATGGCGTCAGGAGGGATGCCGTCAGCTTACCTCAGATTACGCGGGTTTGCAGGTAAATAGATAAAGTGTCAGAATGAATTCAGGCTCAATCCTTCAATACTCATTTATAACTTCGGTCATCGCATCGTCCTCTCAATAAACCTCGACTCTCTTTGTTATCGACAGCACAAACGCGAGTGTTTTCTGTCCCCAGTCGTATATCCATACTAGGGGAGGAAAGAAAACTCAGGACCCTGATCCTAAGTATTGAAAAGACCTGCGTAATTTAGTATAAGCCTAGTAGAACTTTGCTAAGTTTGTTTTGGCACCTTTTACCAAGGCCCCCTATTTCCCTGCTGCCCGAGGCCACAGTAGCGAAGATCAACGAAAATGGTTCAATACCCATTTCCGATACCGGATGGATCGCCGTTCCCTATATCGAACATTCCGTTCGGCATATTCCACACCGAAGACAATGTAAGGGAATAGAATACTCATAAAGGCTTAGTCTTTGCTAACACCAATCCTTGAATAGCTCGATCCGCGACCGGGAACGGCTGTCGGTGACCATGTTTTAGACCTTAGAATCCTCATCCAGAACGGACTACGCGTAGATGAGTCCGTGGAAGACGCGCTGGAATTGGTTAGTGACGGTGAAATTGAGAAGAGGCATGGTCAACTCGACTAACAAAATCCTTCAATGGACAGTCCTCGCTGAATGCTTTTGCTGCGCTTCCAGCTAATGTACGCAACTCCCTCCGGAAGGCCATTAAAGAGGCTTTACGAGATGAGTCGTCCGTACTCTACCGAAAAGATACCGGCGTCATCGCAGCCGATCAAGTCATTATGCATGTCCCAATGAAGATTGGCGGCTTCACGGATTTCATGTGCTCGCTAGAGCACGTTCAAACTGTATGTCAGGCTATTGTGCTATCTTCTTACCAACCTCTGACCCGTATATGATAGATGGGCCGAATGGCAGGATACAATGAAGTCCCTCAGAACTTCTTCGATCTACCAGCGGCATACAACGGCCGGGCATCATCGGTCATCGCCAGTGGCCAGAACGTCACTAGACCTCATGGTATCATTCCTGGACCCAACGGCGCGACATATGCTCCGAGCGAGAAGTTCGACTTTGAGCTCGAAATGGGAGTTTTCATCTCCAATCCAATCAAGTATGGTGAACCCACTCCAGCATCCAGAGCTCGTGACCATGTCTTTGGGTTTGTGCTTCTGAATGACTGGAGTGCGAGAGATATACAATTCTATGAGATGGCTCCGTTGGGACCATTCAATGGGAAAGCTACAGCAACGAGTATTTCGCCTTGGATCGTGACAGTTGAGGCGCTGGAGGAGGCTGGTGCACTACTAACTACCGAAGATCTGGGCTTGAGAGGAGGAAAGAGCACGACCATACCGTTTCTTCAATGTCAAGACGATGTTGCAGTAAGGGTTTCTACATCATTGTCCCGTAAGTTCTCGAAAACATCAGTGACATCCTAGAGTTGAGGTTTCTAACATATAAAACAGGAAACGGGGTAACTGAAGACCTGATCGGAAAATCCGATCTTAAGCACCTCCACTGGTCTCCATTTCAGATGGTAGCCCACCACAGTAGCTCTGGATGTGGTCTGGAAACTGGTGATTTGCTCGGCACTGGTACGCTCTCTTCCAGCACCGAGCAGATCAAAGAGTTTGGAAGTAGCCATGACCCAATTCGTAGATCAGGATGTTTGGCGGAGCTTGTATTGGGCGGCACTCGGCCTTTCACCTTATCTGATAGGTCTGAATTGGTTTGGTTGGAAGACGGCGATACTGTTACTATGGAAGGATGGGCTGGTTCGGGAGATCGTGCAATCGGCTTCGGAAGCGTATCAGCCAAGATTTTGCCCGCCAAGGAATTTCTTTGATGCGCCTTATGGGGCACTGGGCTGTATGTAGGTATCTATACATAACAAGGTCACGCCATCTGCGAGGAGAAACCTGTCAATAGGTCCAAGTCCATGTTCCAATCGACGGAAGTGCCAATGTCCAAGAAATCATTACCAATTTCGAGGAGTCCCTCTGTCTGGCACCACTCGAATAGATTATTATGATGCCAATCAGCAGTCTCAATCACGCTCTGAGTTATATGTTCCACGGCCCTATGCGTAAGGCCAAAATGGGTATTCACGTAGGAGCTCGCGGGATGCTGAGCATTCGGATACTCTGGAGACTCGATATACGTAGTGGCGATGACGTCTTCCTCGCGCGCTGGACTATTGACTCCTGTCATTGGGACTTCTATAGGCCTAGACTCGGCTCCTGTGATGCTATGCCTGTCATGGTCGAACGGTCCTAGTACTTGGTCAGCAGCCCGCTGCAGGCTACTAGTCTATGTTACGCATGTCAGAATACTCTGTTGGATAGGTCAGTGGTTAACTTGACTGACCATTGGCTCTAGGTGTTCCCAGAAAGTCTGGAGAATGCTGAGTATATCGATGCTATCCTGAATGAGTGTCATGAGTGCGTGGGACACATGATTCCGTATATTTCCATCATCACGATGTCGGCGAGCCCTGGATCTCAAGAGGGTGAGGATGATTGATGTCGACACAAAGCTAGCAAAGCCGACATGAGAACTGAGTTTCGATATATCCTGCCGTATGGCAATATAGTCCCGGATCAGATGCCCGTGGTGAATGGCATGCTTGATGATTGTTTCTGCGTGGTTCTGAGTCGTTTCTCCTGCGATGCCTCGTCGACCAGAGAAAAGTGAAACTAGGGGACAGAGAAGCACTATCTGGCAAAGATGGTATAGTGAATGTAGTCCTAGCAGCCGTGCAATATTGCCAGTACTCTCGTTGCCTGTAAGGTAAGGAGGAAACTGGCTCGAGTCATAAATATCTTTCGTCAAGCTGGATAAGTCGAGGATTTGCGCAGCGTCGGGATCTTCCCGCTTGTGTCTGTTTAGAAGCTGGATTTTAACCCTAGAGAGCAAATGGAATATTAGTGTTGTCACCAAACGTCGTGATTAGGAACTTACCAAACTCCCATGAGTCTCATGTGTTCCGCCATGATTGATGAAGGGGGATTAAGCCCGTTTTTGAGCCCTTCTGCCTTCCACTCCACCGTCATATGGTAGTGATGCCCGACGTTCCCATCACTGACAAACCCATCTGATGCAATAGGAAGTGGCACACTACAAGCTTCTTCCCAAGCGTTCTTCGCATAAGCTTCGGGAAAGGAAGAGATACACACTGTTGCCCAGCATGCCCAAAAGCAACCATGCTTCCTTTCCATAAGCTGCACCTCGTTCTTTGTCCTTTTCCTGTTGTCTGATACGTTAAAGGAGCGAAATGTAGTGGCTGATGCATAGGCCATAACTAGTTTAGGAATTGTTAACCCAGGAGATTCGATGTTTAATTCATAGTTGTTGTACATACCAGCGTTGATTCGAGCTCGGTCTAGATCTCTTATCGCGAACCAGTACAGGTTGAGACATGAGAGAGCTTGAACTACATGAACGGTTGGTCGATCTGTAAGGAGCCACGCCTCACGTCTTGCTGACTCGGCCCAAGCATCCCCATAGCTAGCATATGTAGCAAATGCTGCAAGCTCTGTAGAGACAGCATGACTCCCTAGTCTAGGCGGTTGAGGTCGTGGTTTACGAAGGAATCTATGCTATTGTCAGAAAAAGAGGACCATGTTTGAGGTAGATGCTTACAATGACGATAGTGCAAATATGCTCCTCAATAGATATGGAGGTAGACTGCCATCCAGGTAAGACTCAAAAAGCTGAGTACGGTTAAACAGCAATGTAGCATTGTATAACCGTTCAAAATAGATATCTAAGAGCGCGAGCCCAATGGCTCGTGGCGGTAGATCATTAAGGTCGGCGCCATCAGATCTCGAGACTGCAAGTTCTTTTCGCGGTGGCTCAACATCAACATGGCCAACACTGTGGATTCTCGGAGTCACTGAAGGACTTCTGACTGCGGCACCATTGAGCTCTGTCGACTCTGGAGTCACTGGAGCTGCATCAGAGAGAGAGCGGGTCTGCTCGGCCCGCACAGATTCACGAAGAACTGACAGACGTCTACGATCGGCCAACTCAGGATAGGTGCAGGTGACTGAGAAGCGACTACATCGCGTGCAGGTTGGACGTTGACGGCTGCAACGAAGCTGTCGGCCCGAGTGTCAGCAGATGGCTTTTCGGAGGGGACATGACGAACCTTTTGCCTGCGACATCGCTCACAGGCTGTACGTGAGAGGGTGCCATCAGATCCTGGATGCGGAGATCTAGCGTCGGCTGCGCTCATGATTGTTAGTAGATAAAATTAATCACGTTTGTTGATGACCAGACGAAGCGTTGGTGATGAATCGTGATTTCGGTTGTCCACAAACACTGCGGGCCGAAGGTCGCCCCGCAAAATGCGATTATTATTCCCGACAGCATACCCGTAGCCTTGAGTCATTCTCTCATGCCAGTCTGGGAAAAGCTCAAATGGCTGGTGGTCTTTTCTGCGCAGTAACAATTCAATTGCGATGGCATTGCGATGCCTATTTTCAATGTCAAAAAACTAAGGCGATTCGTCTTCGTCTCCTTCACAGATCCAGATTCCTAGCTCCTGCGCATGAATAGCAGCTGGTTCAAACAGCGGAACATCTCCAACATCTTCTTGCTTTAGGATAAACCCTAGATCCGTACTACCCAGTATGATGCCTTGAGCTCCCTTGTCGATGAGCTTCTTGGCTTGCTCACAGAACATCTTTCTTGTTGAGTCTGTCACAGAAGCAACACCCTTTGCCACTTCTTGAAGCATGCCTCTGTTAACCTCCTCAATATCCTCCAGTGTTTCCGGGATCAAAATCTCAAACCCGGCCTTTTGTAACATGGCCACAAAGAAATCCGGGTCATCTGAATCGACCATCGAGATTTTGGGACCGAGAAGACCAAGCTTCTTTATCGATGGATGATTGTTGGTGATATGGAGTGCTAGACAGTCCGCGATGTGAAACAGTGGGACATGAGCCTCTGAGGAGTCATCGAATAGCTTTTTGGCGACCTTGTGTGCGAGAATAGCACAGACCGCAATGCCATCAACTCTGTCGCTCAAGGATCTGATTGGTTTCTTGTAGACTTTTGCGAACTCGTCCCAGTCCCCTTTCATGGCATACTGAATCATTTCTTCGAGGTTGGCGCTGTACAGATATAACGAGGCTGATGCTCGATCACCGAGTTTGATTCTGACGACTTTGTTGATGATATTGTAGTAGAGGGCTGTGACATCTGGTGTCATGCCTCCAAGCAATAGAAGAGTCCTCATCTTTACTTGTCTGCTTTCTCGATATTATAATTTTCGAGTGGAAAGATGTGCGACAGAGAAATATGAGGAGTAAGAGTTGCAGCAATTATGACTCAAGTAGGAAAATGACAGCGAAAGGGCGCAGATGTGGGTACATGATGCTGACGCCAATCTTGCAACATCGCTTCCCGATAAGGGCATCGATGTTTTCATCTTTCATATTATGTGCAAAAAGTTTCCATTTCACTTTTTCCCTGTTTCTTCCACCGCTCTCGAGATATCTATAGAGAGGATTTGCTATACGAGAAGCACTATGTCATTAGAGGCCGGATTCTCCTAAAGCTCAACATTTGATGGCTTACACAGCTTTCTCGACAATGGCCATGCAGTCAATCTCGGCCTGGCAACTTTAATAAGTCTGTCTCCCGTTATTTATGTGTCGTTAACTTTTCCTAAAACAAGCGTTGCTCAACTTAGCAGCTGTCTAATAGTCTGGAAGCGGGCAAACTCGATGGACGGAATGGTCTATCCGCCAAATTCCGCTCATCGGCGTGAGAGTCGTCAAGGGTCTTCTGAAAGCGTTCCTCCTCGAGCTAGCGCAGTGTAAAACGAGCAATCGTCTTTGCTAGTACAATGACTCGTATGATAACCATTTTGTCATTGATTTCATGACCTGTATGAAGGGTCTGATGGTTGCGACAGGTGGTAGTGGACATGGCTTGAAAATTAACCGAATCTGGGAGAGCACGTCGTGGATATGATTGAAGGCATAAGCAACGTGTATTTGGACTTGTGGAAGCAGAGAGACTTGGAGACTGGTGAAAAGCCTTCTAGTAGTCTGATGGAAATTGTTGGGAGTGACCATTCACTCCAGTGTCAGACCTTTACGACATTCGATGGCTCGTCGAAGTAGCTTAGCTGGCTTTAGTTCAGGCAGGTCGCGCAGATAACGTCAAGTTAGCAGAAGCCACTCGCCATGGGTATGTATTTCATGATATGAACCCTCGCCGTGTACTACGTGACCCAATCCATGTTGATGAGAAGTAAACCAGTAACTCTTATCATACTTGAACTCCATTTTTGATGATTCGGGGTAGGGGCCGGGCCTGATATGCTGTCATTATTTCCAGTTTATTTTCTAAAGTTGGATCTGATGTTATCATAATGCTCCAAGTTCACTGAGCTGATTCACTGGACGCTAAACACCGGCCTCCATGGGCCCAATGGGCAGCCAATGAGTTTCTTTCACTGCCTGGCGTTTGCTGCACAGGGCCTGTACAGCCCTTAGTACTACAGCGCAATGACTAACCAGGTTTACCACCTCAAAGCTGGAGTAGAAATCTGCCTCTCCACATCCTCTTAGACATCTCTTTCCTAGTGACCTTACTTGATTTGACATCTTTAGTTCGACTTGACCTTCGTCACATCGAGACCGTGCAGCTTGCCGTGCAACCATTGGAGAGAAGAGGATGCCAAGGTAAGTAATCCTGATGATCCAACGAAGACTGCAACCCGCTGAATGGCATTGAACATATCCATCATGGGATACGGATACCTATAAGTGTTAGCTGGCGAATCAGATCATATATCGACAGCTATACTTACCAGCCGTTTTGGTAATAGCATAATTCAATCCAGCACCAATAAATGACAGCCAAAATGGTGCTGGTAAACATCATGCTCCTCGTAGTGACAGTCGCTCGGGGACTGTACAACAGTAAGTCTGGTACCAGAAGCACAGCAGGCACCAGGTGGTATCCAAGATCGGCCCAAGGATTGATGACAAGGTCCACCGGCATGAGCAGAGATGGATCATGGAATTTGATAGACCAGTATAAGGCTGCGATCATGACTTCGAGAGGCGTCGCAAGAAGTGATATGGTATCCTTGGTCCTTGAGAAGCCATCATGTCTCGTAAGGTCTGTGATGAGGCCAAGGGTAGTTGTGATGAGAGATAAGGTGAGGCCCAAGACAGTGAGAAGCTGGAAGTACCACCCGAAAGAATCAGAGTATGCTGAGTCCCATGTTGTCAAGAGGTAAAAGCTGTAGGAGAAAGAGAGTGTTCCAAGACCATGTAAAAGGATCTTGGTTGGGCTAGCATGTGTATGTGAATTGCTTGTCATAGTGTATGCCATGTTCAAACTCGGTCGACTTTCATGAAGTAAAGTTGTAGATGGCGCTTCGTAGAATACTGCAATTATATCAGAGACCCGTTGCTATTAATAAGCCACCAGCGGCAGCAAATTTTCCGTCCGACCCCAAAGTTCACGACAAAGGCTCAGCCTCAGAGGTATTGATAAGATCGCAGCAAGGGTGGATGCCAATTGCATGGGTGTAATCGCTTACCAGAGTTAGTGCTTACTTTTCCGGTGGAGCGAAAATAGCTCGTGTCTCCTGCAAATTCGTCCTCATTCTCTTACATGAGCGGGCTCAAGCAGAGAACGGTGAGTGACCCAATAATAGTGAGAAAGAAGAACTTGCGTAAAGCGTAAGCGCTGTTGGCGGGTTTCTGAACAGTGATAATGTGCTGTCGTGACTCCAGGGCGAGCTTTCAGCTGCCGTCATCAGGCTTGCAGCAGATGGTGCAATGCAATGCCATTATGCCTGAGACATGATAAGAATACTCCGTACTGACTTTTTTATTATCTACTAATTCCTGGTGCAGATGGCTTTTGAGGATAAGACAGCTGCGGCTGAGATTGAAGATTACATGAGCGGTTTCACATGCCATCTTGTTCAACTACACCCAAGTCTTCGGAAAAGATTTTACTTTGCAGCATCCCGACTTTTCCAGCACCACGTGGCGGAGCATCATTACCTCAGATAGCCGAACGAAGCCAATAACGAGTGTGTTCATCCAAGGCCAATGCAGCAGGGGCCATAAAGCTTTTGACTAAGCGCCCGTAAAGTGACCCTAGATGTCTGCATCACCCAGGATATCACTGATAGAAAAGCCCTCAAAATTCGACAGTTTCGGATATCTCGGGCCATTTTTGGACTACTGTAGTATTCGTAAGGCTTACAAGGCGCAGTGCATATGCAGCTGTAGGGCATTTACCAATATTTGCAAGGTATCATGCAGAAAAAAGGTGGATCTGCGGAATACAGGCCGGAAGGAGTAACAAGATTATCGATTTCTTCCGTGTACTACCATTTCTAGAAGGCCGGGAGAAATTCCCTCATCTTAAGTGGCTATCCTTGTACGGCTTAAAGGTTTCAGATACCCATTGGATTCCGTAATTCCAAGCTTTCTGAGGTCCTGACATGTGAAGAAGACCCATTAGACGCGGCCTGGCCCGTCCGCGAGGCACTAAAATAGTACACATGATACCATGCCAGCTGGCATTTTAGACCCCGATCGTGCATGAGATAAGTGACATCGCAGGTATCATGACAGAGTTAGTTTATTCAGCGGCGCTTATGGGACTTTACCCTTGACTTTCAGGGCTGAGCATGTCAGCTCCCGAAGATTAGAAGCTGTTCCAGACCTGATGTTATCATGGTCAAATTCGTGACTATGGATATTGGGCTAGAATACAGATTCTGGTGTTGTACATAAAAGTAGCTTGAATCCACAGACCGACATAACTTTGTACGATCTAGTTGACGACAACCACCACCACTTGTCGCTGAAGCAATGTTTCTCTCTTTGATACCCATACTCTCCATTGTGCTCTTAGCCTTTGTGCTCAGAGCTGCGTTCAACTACTACCGTGGTCCACTTTCACCCCTTCCTGGACCATGGTACACCCACTTCACTGGTCTTCCACTCCTATATACCAGGGCAGTTGGAACCAGTCGTCAGCATCTTCGTCATATTCACAAAGTCCACGGTCCAGTAGTCAGAGTTGGACCTAAAGAGGTCTCGATTAACAGCGTTGATGGCTACTACAAAGTGCACGGTGTGGGTAGCCACTGCCTGAAATCACCCGTGTTTGACCACATCCGCTTCAGCCATTCATCTATGCTCTTCACCATGCGAGATCCTCGTATCCACTCTGAACGCAAACGCATCATTGGAAGAGGCTTTGCATCGATAAAGGAAGAGCAAGAAGTGAAGGTTCAACGGCTGGCTAGCAAGGCGGTAGCGAACATCGAGAAGGAGGCCGAGAAAGGGCAGGCCGATGTCTACAAATGGTGGCGCTGTCTGGCGGTTGATGTCGTCAGCGAAATGTCTTTCGGCAAATCATTCAACTTGTTACATTCGGGAGGGAAAGGCATGCCACTCTATACAGCTTTGAGCAACGCTGGTCCTTGTGTTGTTTTCCAAGCAGTACTCCCCCGAGGGCTCATATCTCTATTCAAGTGGTCTCCTGTTACCTGGCTGAGAGATGTTGGTCAAGTCAGTGAAACCATCTTCAATCGAGTAACAGCAGCCCTTGGAGAACTGCGAGCTTCATCAAATTGCGGCCCCAGCATTGCCCGTCACTTGTTGAGTAAAGAGGTGAAGGGCAAGACATCTAGCTTAAACGACGATGAGTTGAGCTCTGAGATTGGCATGCTTCTTGTTGCGGGCTCGGATAGTACGGCTGCTACTTTGACATATGCAACATGGGAGATCGTTAGAGATCCTCAACTCCGGAGACAGATCGAGGAGGAGGTGGGCAGCCTGCCTGTGAACTTTACTGCTAAGGATGTTGGTGTTCTACCACTCTTGACTAGCGTCTTGGAAGAGGTTCTTAGGATGTATAATCCAGCAGGAGCACTAGTAGAGAGACTCGTACCTCCGAGTGGGATATCTGTTCATGACTGGGATATCCCTGGAGGTATAATGGTCTACACTACTGGATGGCTCGTTTCCCGCCTTGAAGATGTCTTTCCAGATCCGGATAGGTATGTGAATTCTACCAAGTTTTGAGTGCGGTTTCTGACTTGAGCAGATTTATCGCTACCAGGTTCCTGAATCCAACACCAGAAATGAAACGAGCGCATGTCCCTTTCAACATCGGTGCGAGGAGGTGCGTTGGTATGCATGTGGCTCGAATGGAAATCCTTGTCACTTTGGCTATGCTTTTCCGCGAGTGTAAAGGCTTACAGTTGCACCATGGTATGACGAATGAGATGATGGCGCAGGTCGGGGAGTTCTTTATAGTTCCCAAAGCAGGACAGTGCAATGTCGGTATTTGAAGATAATAGATCATACACAGTAGGTAGACTTTAGCGATCATCTAGTTATCGGTGTTATGTGAAGGCGATTCTGTTTTTGATAAAAGTTGCCACGCGCAACGACAAGAAGAATCCTACCAAGATCCTGTTCGATATTCGTTAAGCCCAAAACTGTCTTACTAAAATAAGACTGTATATAGATTATGCTTCAGTACTTATGACATCTCTCAACAATGCATCCAGGTCCAACATGTCTGAACTCTCAAGGTTGAGAGGTAGATTCCACCCTGACGAACTTTCCCCAAATGCGGTATTATCAAGAAAGGCCGTTCCCCATAACTCATCCTCGGTGTCGTTCCTCACAACCCCTATAGGAAGCCATGAAGTCGTGGCTGGCAATTGTGAGCATGTACCTCCGCTCGGTTTGTTCAATCTTCTAATCATATCACTATTCCCGCCGTCTTCCGCCATCCGGTGTACATCAATACAGCTAGTGGGATGGTTACCATGGCCCATTTGACCTTCATTGTTTGATTCCTGCTGAAGCGATACTCCATGGTCTGGTTCTGCAGTCTGGCTAAGGATCGGCTCTTCTGCTTCAGAACTTAGTTCACCCCTGTTGGAATAGCTTCTGAATATCGACACCATAGCGCTCTGTACGGTCGATCGAAGCAGTTGGCTAGATGCATCTGGCCGGACTACAAGTCCATTAGACTCCAGCTCGTCGAGCATGATAGCAACTCCCTCTCGTTGCGCAAACTCCTGAATCCGGCAAAAGTCTTCAGACTGTGTCGAATAAATGTAAATCGTAGCAGGGGGCTCCAGATCAGGAAAAAGAATTGACCATACCGCATACCACTGTTGCTCAACCGATCCTTTACTCTTGAGAGATAGCTTGTTCTTTTGTTGCTGAGATATCCCTTCCAGTTTTGCCGAGGGACCTCTCGTGCACGACCTTTCAAGTGCGTGTGAGTCGAAAAGATCAAAGTCTGTAAAGGTCTGGTAGCATATTTGACAGTAATACTTAGGAGTATGACGGCGCGTCAAATGCTGCTTCAAGTGTGCAATAGTGTCGTTCTTTTTCATAAAGCAATCCCAGTACCTTTCCGGGTCTACCTTCCAGTAGGGGCATGCCAGAAACTGCGATCGTCCTTCGCACTGCGATTGACTTTTCTTACCCTTCTTCTGAGGTGGCTCATTACTTTTATCTCTTTCTCCACCGCCATGGTCGTCGTCTTGCCTTTGGTTCTTCCGTCCACGAGTTGAGCCTGTTCCATCTTTTGATGTAGAGGAGTTTGAAGACCCGCCCTGTGTAACTTGTTTTCTTTTTGGGATACTGCCGTTCGATTCTCCCCTCGCGGTTACCTCCTGTTGACCAAGGACGTAAAGACGGCGGAACACTCGGCTGAAAACGCGAGAGCCCAGTGTGTTTATATCTAGCTGAGATGGTTCTTCTGAATCTTCAGAGACTGAAGCGATGTCAACGTTGGATGATATAGTCGGAGAGGATGAATTAGCACGATCTCTTTCATTTAACCGTGATGTATCAGAGAGCTCATTGCTACACTCCTTCAGAATTTTGGCTTCTTCCTCAGGCTCGTACCGAACGACATCTCTAGACATCTTCCCAATCAAGCTGACTTGCCGCTTAAGGTCTTGTCTGAGTGCCAGTCTGTTCACCGAAGCTTCTCGGGTGGAGCTTTCCAGGGGTTCAAGATCCTGAATCATGGAATGCTGGAAACGGTCAGAAGCATCGCGTTGTGACTCTGAAGTTCTCTCAAGTCCACGAAATCTGACGTGTGGCACCTCTACTTCGGGTTGGTCATATTTGTGTGCCAATCCAGGCTGCAGTATTGGTGCGGATGCACTTGGATTTATTCGAGAGGTGTAAGATTCTCGATTAGCCGTGCTCAAATCTGTATATGCTGTTTCCGTCTTGAAAGACCGTCCAGATTGCTGTGACTGTTTCACATAAGCAATAGCACTGTCGGCCTGTAGGCTTCGGGAAGGAGCCGATATATACGGCGATTGACTAGAGTCGTACACACTGGCGTTTACTGATATCGACTCAGGTGTAACATTAATAGGCACAATGGCGGAAGAATGCGGTGCAACCGAGACTCTCTGTCTCGGTGCGGAATCATCCTTTAGATGAGATCTGTTAATTGGATTGTGAGGAGTCGGTTCAAGCTCATAGAGCCCAGAAGATGTGGGTAGCGCAGGCCCAGGAGATGGATAAGCCCAATGTTGCGCATTTCGTAGAGTTGTGGCTGGGTATTTCTTAGTACTATACGGCTCATATGCAGAACCGCTATCGAGTGAAGCCTGGGTGTCATTCTTGGGGTAAGAAAAGGTATACGCAGAGCTTGCATCAGAAAGGTTTGACAAAGCCGAGGAGTTGTTGAGAGAATACTGAAGCTCTTCTGATGTCCCTGGCTTTGACTCCGACAACCCCTTGAATGGATGTTTGGGCATAGTGAATACGAGCTGTCGCGGTAGGCTCAAAACAGTAGAGTGATTATAGTACGCAATATAAAATTGCTTCAGTTGTCAGATCAGTCGCCGTTTCACCATGCAGATGTTGAGTTCTTCTTCACTTAATGACTGTAGTCTGACAATATTATCCAAGTAGATACGCACAGATGTGCGAAAATATCAATGTAATTACTTTTCATTCTGAGATGAAAGTTTTGGTCTAACGGAATTACTTGTGGAGGGCGAAATAGTGCGAGGTGCGTGCTGACCGCACATATGTGCTTATTACCCTAGTTGGCCACCAATCACATCTCCTCTTTCAAAGGTCCAATAAACTATCCAATTATTGCTTGTTGATGACCTTGTCAATTTCCGTCGCCGCCGCAAAAAGATCATTGTCATAGTATTTCCTCGCAACCAGCTGCAAATTGATAGGCGCCCCCTCAAAATCGCCCTCCTCCCAGAATTGCCTGACCTGTTCCTCTTCCTTACTCAAAGGAGTACTATTAGGGGGATAACTCTCAGTTCCCTTCGCGCCAGCCTTGATAGGCGTGGGGATCACAATACCGGGGTAGTCAACGTAGTTCCATAGCGCAGTGTAATTCCAGTAAAGCGCTGTCTCGTGTGAACACGCTGGGCCAACGAAGACAGGGCATATGACAAAGTCCACGTCTTGTGACTCCCAGTGCTCAGCGAAACGACATCTAAAATCATCGCGTTCTACACGGAGCTTGAGAACGCCATTGGCATCGAGTCCAGGACCTTCCGCGTCTTGGATGATCCATTTGGTCAAGGTGTTCATGGGCTCATTCGTGGCTGCGAGATACTCCTTGACTGTTTTGCCTCCGTCTGGCCAGTATGCACGGCGAATACCATCCATCGCTTCTGCCATCCCATAGGGTTGGAAGGGCTTGACATCGAAACCTTTGGATCGGAGCTCCCGGGCTGCCCACTCAAGCGCCCTTATTACTGGCGGCTGGGGAGTGATGAGCCCGTCATTGATCATGAGTCCAATCTTCAATGCCTTGTTTTCAGTCAATCTTCCCGTCCAATGAAGAGGAACAAGTCGAGGATCTTTCAGCCAAGGGCGAGTACCAGAGACGACCGACATGAGGAGATCTATATCCCGAAGCGAGGTACACATTGGTCCTGCTGAACACAAGACATTCAGTTCAGCAGCGAAACCACCTGGGAAGAAGTCTTTCTGGGGGAACACGTAGGATGTCGTCTTGAGACCATAGATGCCGCAGAAGCCAGCTGGTCCACGAACACTGCCTCCAATATCTGTACCAATACCCAAGACTGAACCACGAAGAGCGATAAGAGCAGCTTCGCCACCCGTAGACCCACCAGCCGATAGATTGATGTTATGGGGATTCAATGTTCTTCCCCAAGGCGACGTAGTCTCAAGATGCATGATTGACTGAGGTTGGTTTGTCTTGCAGTACAGAACAGCACCCGCATCCCCGAGAATCTTGACCAACTGACAACTCTCTGTGTCAAGCTTTCGAGTCGCCAAGTATCCATCATTTGACCACTGGTTCCTAACCGGCATGTGCTCCTTGATACTGATTGGAACGCCATGTAAAGGACCGCAGGTCATCCCAGTGTTGTCTTGATATTGATCAAGAAGCGTCGCAGCCAGAACGGCCTTCTCGAACATCCATTGCGTTAAGCAGCACGTGAGCTGGTGAGCGATGATCGCTCTTTTTGCAAAAGCAGTGACGACAGCGACGGATCTAAATTTTCGTGAAGCGATTGCAGCTGCGAGTGCTGTGGCGTCGTAGTTCTCTGTGATGTCGATTTCTTGATCGGTCAAGATACCACAGGTCCTGGGAATGTCGGTTACGTTCTTGGGAGGATTGTCGATGAGGCTTTTTGGAAGACGGAATTCGTCTGGGACAGTGCTGCCGAACTCCTCGAGGATGGATGTCCGCAGAGCTTCATACTCTGGTGGACCTGTCTGAAGAGGGACCGGTTGAATGACGGGGACGATCTTGGATGACATAATGGCGATGATCTTCTGATTAGATGATAGATAAGGGTTCTGATGCAGCAGAGGGTTTCATGACAGGCTGCGTTTATATACGTAATCGCGGACTTTTCATCATGCCGACTTGAGCGGTAGAAGCTGGCAATACCAGTACGAGCAATCAAGAAACCACCATTTTACTCAGCCGCTCTGACGTCTCTAGCACTTCACAAACCATGATAAGCAACCCTGCCGATCTCTAGTCTTGGAGTGATGCCTAGCTTGACGGCAGCCAATGATATGTATTAGCGCGGATCACCTTGGTCACCGATAAAGTTCCCCGCATGATGTTCATGATCGCGGTCTCATAGACTTTCCCATTTCGTCAACTCGTGCCGTAAGCGATATACTCTAGACCGAATGTTATCTGGTGAAGCATCGGCAGTTGATGATCTGAGATAGTGGTAATCTCCACGAGCGCGGTTATCATGCTTTACCCCGAGTTTCGCTTCTGCGACTAGGACGGAGATAACCTAGAGGGTTGAGGCCTAATCCTGAAGTGATAAGGTCTTCATCGGTGACTTTTATCTAGGCTAGAACTACCGCGTGAAGGATCGTTGCCGGGAGCGCTCCTTACGTCCGAGACTGATACCGATCTCATGGTGGAGTGGATCGTGATAGCTTGGGATTAAGCAGCGTGCCTATCATCTCACATGCATATATATCCTGGCTCTGGTATCAATCAGCAGTGGAGAACAACAACATCTCTCCTCACTCTTTGAAACCTCCCCACAACAACATCATTTACACCATGGCTCTGGCATATTC
The DNA here is from genome assembly GCA_013781345.1 of Fusarium coicis. Lineage (NCBI taxonomy): Eukaryota > Fungi > Ascomycota > Sordariomycetes > Hypocreales > Nectriaceae > Fusarium > Fusarium coicis. Next base: position 28,833 of record JAAOAJ010000376.1, read on the forward strand.
TGAAGTCGTCCCCGGCACAGTCCATCTGGTCGACGCTGGTCGCAGCGGTGGCAATGACATTGAACTTGTCCCCCGTCCCAGCGACGATCCAGAAGATCCCCTCAATTGGAGCAGACGCCGCAAACTCATCTCCGCAGCCATGGTGTTTGTCTACACCCTTGGCGTTGGTCTTCCCTCTACACTTCAGTACTCTGTCCTTGTCGAGATCTCCCAAGACACGGGTATCTCCATCGCCGACTTGGTTCAAGGCACTGGAGTCATGTTCCTCTTTCTCGGCTGGAGCTGTCTGTTCTGGCAGCCTATTGCCTTGACTTATGGAAGACGCGGTGTTTATCTCATTTCTACCATCGCTGCTGTGCCCTTGATGGTCTGGACTGCTTATTCGCGATCTGCCGGGGAATGGTATGCTCATCGTATCCTTCTCGGCTTCTTCGTCTCGCCCATTGAATCTCTTCCCGAAGTCAGTATTCCTGACATTTTCTTTGCACACGAGAGAGGAACGTGGATGAGTTTGTATGTATTCGTTTTGTTCGGATCCAATTTCTTAGCACCGGTCGTTGCGGGCTTCTTCGCCGATGCGTACGGTTGGCGGTGGACCATGCATTTCGGTGCTATTTTCGCCGCATTCAGCTTTGTTATCCTTTTCTTCTTTATGGAAGAGACGATCTATTTCCGACCAACCTTTGAAGGTCTTGAGGATCAGGATGAACCGATCAAGGGTCAAGCTGAGAATGATCTTGGCTCTGCGCAGAACAGTCCCGAACGACCTACCACGAAGGAGGGTGCTGGTGCTATCGTCAACAGTGATCCGCTGCAAGGCACTGTGCACACAAAGAAGAGTCTCGCCACTCACCTCAAGCTCTTTGCTAGAAAGGACGGTCGTCCAACTAAAGCAAGCATGTTCAAGTCCATGCTGGCTCCACTTCCGCTCATGGTCCTCTTCCCGAATGTCGCCTGGGCGGGGTTCATCTACGGAATTAACCTTTGCTGGTACAATGTCTTGAACGCCACCACTAGCCCTATCCTTAGTGCATCACCCTACAACTGGTCTACCAGCATGGTCGGCTTGATCTATGTCGGCCCCATCATCGGCGCTGTTCTCGGATGTCTATGGGCTGGTGTCATCGCCGATCGCCTTACTCTCTCCCTCGCTCGAAGAAACAATGGCGTTCGAGAGCCTGAGCAGCGACTTTGGCCGTTGGCTTTATCCGCCTTCTTATCCTGCGTCGGGCTCATCGTTTGGGGCGTTGGCGCTGATAACGATATCCACTGGGCCGGACTGGCAATTGGTTTGATGGTCCTCACTTTCAGCTGCGTCACCGGAGGCTCGATCGCTTTGTCGTACAACGTCGATTGTTTCAAGGATATCAGCGGCGACACCACGACTTCCATCATTATTATTCGCAACACACTGGGCTTTGCCATCTCGTACGGAATCACGCCTTGGTATGTCAACATGGGTCTGCAGAATTGTTTCATCATGGCGGGTTTCCTCTCTCTTGGATGTACTAGCACCTTTTTATTCATGATCTGGAAGGGTAAGAGTCTGCGACGCCATGCTGCACCGAGATACTGGGACCACGTTCAGAAGATGTTGCAGCACTAGGATCAATCCCATGAGGATAGTCGGGGTCATTCTCTTCTATAGCTAGCTAGCAATCTTGAGCCACCAGTTATTTAGTAAACCAGCTTATCCTTGTCTGTCCCAAATATCCTCACTACGTTCTCAAATCCTGCCTCTCGATCATCAGCTCCGCTAGCCTTCTCTGTCTCCAAAATGCTGTGGCGGCTCTTCAAAAGCTCGGTTGCAACATCACGCCACTGCACATCAGACTTTTCGTGCTTCATATTAGGCATGAGCTTCAAGTCCAGCTTAGTTGCTGCCAATTGTCCGTTTCGCTTTCTGAATTGGCCATCAACTATAACAGCATCGATGTCGGAGGGAGCCGAGTGCAAAATGATAGCAGCAATTGGATCTTCCTCGGCGGCACAGATCATCGCAGGGCTCAGCGTATCCCATATTACAAGATCAGCAATTTTGCCCTCCTCCAACGATCCAATTTGATCGCTCATCTTGATCGCCCTTGCGTCGCCAATTGTCCCAAGCTGGAACGCATCTTGGGCAGAAACCTGAACTTTGGCAGGGACCTTTCCTGCTTCGTGGATTCGGTCATTGCGGCGAGCACGTTCAGCCTGAAGGCCAACCTTCATCTGAGCGACGATGTTGCCTGTGTTATTGCTGTGGCAGTCGATACCGAGGGAGCTGATTGATTTGGCGTTCTCCTGGAAGCACACAGGCCAGCCGTGGCGCATCTGGAGCTCAGTGTCTGGAGTAGAGGAGATTGATGCTCCGACTCTCTGTAGTTTCTGTGCATCAGAGTCGTTCAGTGGAGTCGCGTGAGAGAGAAGGATGTCCTTCTCCAGAAGCCCATAGCTTTCAAGTAGGTCTACGGTCGAACCCGCTGCAATTTTTTCGATCAGTAACAGGACACATGGAAGGGAGGAGATCCATGTGGACTTACGGAGAAGGCTTGGGACATAGTGAGAAGTTATCGTCTTGATGCCTAGTCCACGGACTTGGTTGAAGATGTTGATAACAACATCCTTTGGAAGGTAGAAGGAGTCGAACGCAAAACCCATCGTCACCCGACCGTTGGCAAACGGACCGGCTTTACACATTGAGGTCAACTGCTTGAAAAGCCAGCCTGGAAGGAATTCTACCTCCATTTCGAATGGCTTCCAGGTCTTGACCCGGCCAGTGGGACAGTAACAATAGATAGACCTGATACCAGATGAGAGGGTCGCTGAAAGAGCAGCGTTGTCTTCAGGTCACTATCAGTTACAGGCATATTCCTTCACTGTGGTGTACTCACTATGATCTGGAGTATATGAGATATGAGCGTGGTCCACAATTGTAGTAGTTCCAGCCTCGAGGGCTTCGAGACATCCACCAAGCTGACCCCAGAAAACATCTTCAGGCTTGTAGCTGTGTGACGCCATGTTTCCTTATACATAAAGAGTTATTAGCCCGTCTCCTGTGTCAGTCAGATGTCACCAACCCGGTACCATGTACTCCAACAGTGAATGATCGGCATGCCGTCCTTTTAGTTGAGTCTGCCAAACATGGTGGTGAGTATCGACGAATCCTGGTGAAATAATCTTTGCCGAGCAATCGATGACCTCAGTTGACTCAGATGGAGGATCAATATGAGGCGCGATGCGAGCGATTCTGTTACCCTCGATCAGCAACGAATGGTTCTTGAGTGGAACGAAATGGTCATCTCCTGGGCCCTTTGGAACAAGGATAGTAGCGTTTTGCAGGAGAATTGGCTGGTATGAAGACATGGTTGGAGTTGAAAGCAAGTTGAGAAAACGGTGAAGCAAAGAAGTGCTCTTGAACAGTTCTTGAAGAAACTCCTATAGACTCGAACTTATATCATATATGCCGTAAATGCCGAGAACAAAGAATAAAGCCACAGCCGCATTCCTGGATGAGGGGCAATCACTGCCATGTAAATAACTCCATTCTGTGTTTGCCAATAGCGAAGCCTTCTGATTCGCTTCCAGCATTCTAGGCTTGACATAACCAACAGCTTGGTGCACCAACGACAAACACATCGATTTAGCTTCCAAATAACCATATCGCGTCAGCCACCATTTCACAAACCATTCCCCACGAGTGGTTGGCTGCTTCGCATCGATGACTCAATGTGGGCTTTAGCGAAGTAGGGCTTAAATACGATAACTCCTGTCATTGTCGTTTACGTGCTAGCTATGTTTCAGTCGGCAATAAAACTGCTCCGAGGTCCAGATTGTTTTCATTGTCCAGGTGTCTAAGACTGATTGTTGCTTACAAACCGTCTAGGTCGGGATGCGCTGAAATGTCGGAGGATTCAGAACCTCGCCATTTTAGAGCCATTTTATAAATCAGCTAACGTTATCCAACGCACAAGACTAGTAATTCCCTGAGATACACTGGCGGTTGGGAATGAAATCTTCTACCACGAGCCCTCAGTTAGAAGTTTGCAGCGATCATAACTCACAGGTAATGAATGACCTGTTGGCGCTAGGATTCGCGGTTCAGGCAGACGGTAAAATAGCAGGCGCCTCAAGATACTGAGCTCAACATCCGTTTGTGCTGTTTCCATGCCATGGTCGACGAGATTGAAGACACTCGTATGGTGGAACGTATGTATCGGACTCTTTCCCATTGCATTCGAATTAATGTCGGCTTTTGATTGAACCCGGCCTCTAGCATCCGTGTAACCACCGAGTGAAAAGATTATAGCAGCTGAGCTTAAGACGGAACTGCCTCAAAACCTCATCATCGGAGGGCACAGCCCTAGCTGTGCCATCTCACTTGCAGTCCTACTGTCCTTGGACCACTCAGTCGGCGGCTATATTGATATGAGTTGCTTCCTCACGTATCAAGATGATCTCAAGAGTGTTGTTAACGACGAGGTTGACAGTGACAATCCTTTTTCAAATCCCAGCGAGCCGCAGGACACGACTGTGGACGCGAGCGCCGTCAAGGCCCAGGAATTGGAAAGAGATCTTTTGGATCTTGGCCCCATACATCGCCCTTCCCAAGGGAAGACAGCGTACCAGACTCCAGTCCTTCTTGGCCTTGGGAAAGCAGACGAGAAGGTACCATATGTGTCGGGAGAGCGTGCAGCACAATTTTTGCAGGATTCGGAGCATCAGGCTGAATGGAAGTGCTATGAAAACCAAGGTCACTAGTACAAGATCCCCGATGAAATAGACGACATTTGCAGCTTTGTCGCTTTGAAGATCGGCTTGGAACTCATCAATACCACTGCCTGAGCTTAAGAGAGAATTTGAGATATGCGAAGAATATTTTTTCCATCAGTACAGAACATCATTTGAAGACCACATGACTGCGAGCTCACTGTGAAACGGTTCCAGAATCTTGTCCACAGCCTTGCTGCGGCTCCACGCACTCTCCCACTCCGGCCGTAACAAAGCCTTTCCATATTCCCAGTAAGTGGGATAGTAACCCGACATCTCCCAATCCAAGACAGCCACAACCTTATCACCTTGAACAAGAATGTTGCGGGGGTCAAAGTCACCATGCGTGAGGACAATATCATGACCTTTCATGACGCTTAGCCAGACGGTGCATCTCCATTCGGTAAATCCATTCTCGTTGTCCCTCTTCATCGCTTTCACAATGCCCTGATTGAAGTCTTGCTCGGTCTTGTACGGTCCATACCCTTCTGGGTCTTCACAAAAATACTGGTCGTTGCATGCTGTACCGTCGATGCACCCAATGAAGTCACCCTTGAAGCCGCGAAGCTGGGCCATGTAGCCACGAAGCTGGGAGATGACCGATTCTCGTTCCGCTTCAGAATAGGCAGGCCACGCATCTTTGAGCATTTTCCCTTCCACATAATCCATAATAAGAACGGTATGGCCCGTTGTATCGTCGCGGTATGCATTCTGAACTCCTGGAACAGGGATTGAGGTGTTGGCACGGATGAACCTCATCGTCTCAGCTTCTGCCATGCGAGTATGCGTCTTGACCACAGTCCATGGATCGATTCTGTATACTGGTGAGAAGGCTAGCTTGTAGTCATTCTTCAGTTGCTCCGGAGTGATTGTTCGCGCCATTGCTATAGGGCTGCAACCATTCGTGATGCGATTCAGGCGGTGAATGTGCCTCATGATCATAGTGCTTGATTAGCGTCTGACTCAGCATCCAATCGGGGGCTTGGTGTAGGGGGATCACGTTCGCTTTGCATTGTTTCGAATGCCTGCGAAAGGTCGGGGGTTCAAATCCCTCAGCCTCCATTTTTGCATTTGGTGCAAGGTGTAAAAGATCAAAAGCATCTTGTATCTCTTGCAGCTGCAAGCAATTGACATTTTACATTTTCCGTCGCTGCCATGCTCATCGCAACCGATAATTGGGCCGCTTTTTTACCTTCTATGCCTTGGCGGAAGCCTCTTGTCAACCTTTATTTATCTTAAAGGCTCACTCCTGGAAAGTTCAGTCCCTCGTCCAATGCAAGTAGCTGGCGGATTAATCCGTCTTATTGGCTGTATGATCAGAGTAACCGCAAGTTTTGTTGACGTGTCTCGGGGTTGTTCCAGAACTGGCCGCCACTCTGAATGGAACGACACCGAAATGCATGATAACTGTCAAAGAACAACAAAAAGGATAGAAAATGCAAAAATAAACTCCGATGGAGGGAGTCGAACCCTCCTCGCCGCGGCACTATTTTGTAATGAAAACGCGGAATGATAACCGATACACCACACCGGATGTTTGGATGTTCTTCAGCAAGTTTGTTCCACTCCATATCAGCAGCATGGGCCTCGTCAAGGGCTACTAAGATATTTCGAGCAGTGTATTTCGTTCCTGGACTTACAGTCAGTCCTTCTATGCCCGCAGATTTTCTATTTTCTCCTTTGTTTTACATCATACTTTCCGTGATAAATAATGATGATTCATCACTCATCACGCATTGTTGTTCTCTGGCTAGCTCGATCAGCCATTATATAGTCCAGCCACTTCCAATAGCATTCAACAGGTCAGTATTTAGTCAGACTGTATGACTTATTAGTGTATTGTCTTGAGGATTATAGTCACATACAGTTCTGATCCCTTGTAGTAGGTTCAGGGACAAACGGCTAACTGCAGGGTATGGTCGTGAGAACCGATTGCCACTAGCGTTATGGGGCACAGTCGCTGATCGCCAACTCCAAAACTTAAGTTCATTTCAAGAAATTGCGGGTTGATTAACTTGAGTAAGCCCTACTGCCATTAGCCAAATAAAACGTTCCCGCAAACCTCGGGACAATGCAAGAAAATGGATCAGGGGTCTAACGCCAACCGTCGCCACTCCCGAAGCTGCATCTATGATCCCTGCTCCGTAAGGTTGAAATTATAACGTCGGGACCGAGAAAACACAGACTCATGCTTCGGGACCGAGAAGTGCCTTTCCAACTTCTTTTCCCAGCTGGAGCCTAAAATCGCAAGGGTCGGCCCGGGGGACTAGCCAGCACGTCCGTATGTTTCGCATGCCATGACTGGTTGGAGAACGATCGGAGGTTAATGAGAAAGAATTGAAACGACTCTGTTTCCACTGTAATCTAACGTGCATCTCCAAAGTCCCAACGCGCTTCGGTCCCGAAGTAAATGATCAACGGCGTGAAGTAGAGAAAGATGGCCGAGACCAGCAAGTAAACAGCGTATATATATCAGAAATTGTACGATATGGCCAAGAGTCCATCAATTTCGTACCAGCTTTTTCTCGTCCTTCATCTATCCTTTTGTTTTCTGACCATCACTACATTCGCAATGAAGGGATTATCACTTGTTCTGTCAAGCGCTCTCCTGAGTTGCGCCAACGCTCTTCAACTCCATAAACGCCACAATCCATCCGTCCTCTCAGTCAACTTTGAGAAGCGAATGAAGGATGTCTTCCGCAGCCACGAGAAAAGAGACAAAGATGCAATTGTTGAGATGAATACGGACCGGCAAGGTTCCAGCTACCTCTACTGGGCTAATTTCACTATCGGAAACCCGCCGCAAAAGCTGTCTGCAGAAATCGACACTGGCAGCGCCGACTTGCTTGTCCTCACTAACAAGGTTGAGACTTGCAAAGAACAGGACTGCCAGGGTGGCATTTTCAACCCAGAAAAGTCAGACACTTTCGAGTGGGGTGACGAGCAGGTGTCAAATAGTTTCGGCAGTGGCCAAAGCTGGAAGGGTAACTATGCCAACGACACATTTACACTTGGGTCAGTCACCCTCGACTCTTTCCAGTTTGTTGGTGTGACCGAGTACAATGCTACCAACAGTAATATCATCAGCGTCTTCGGCGTCGGTATCGACAGCCTGGAAAATGCTCACACAAAATACCCCAACCTGCCTTATGCTCTGGCCGATGCAGGTGAGATCAACACTCCCGCATTCAGCTTATGGCTCAACAACGAGACGCATGGAGAGTTCCTGTTTGGTGGCGTCAACAAAGCCAAGTATACAGGCCCCCTCGTCACCTATCCCGTTGCGGGCGACAACACATTTGATCTGCGGGACAGAGCCCTGGTGGTTATGACAGGCTTCGGGACAACATCTGATGGTAAGACTTCGGAGCTTGACTTTAAAGCTCGACCTGTGCTCCTCGACTCGGGCACTGCACAGAGCAGACTGAGTCTTAACATGACCATGCATCTGATCAAGACCATGAAAGTCTCTCTGGATGAGCATTTGGGTGCCGTAGCGCCCTGCAACACAAGCTCCAAGGAAACTCTGGATTTCATGTTTGGCGACCTGACTCTGAACATACCCCTCGCCAACTTCCTCGACGAAACCCCAGTCAAGAGCGGTGTCGACGGTGTTGAGTACTGCAAAATCGTCTATTACGAGGATTCCACTAGCATCATCCTCGCTGACGATTTCCTCCGAGGTGCCTATGTTGTTTTCGACTGGGGCAACATGGAGATCTCTCTGGCTCAGTACAACTCTGAGAAGGCTGAAGACGATATTCATGAGATTGCACGAGATGTACCTGGTGCTTCCTTCGCCACTGGCCTCCCGACAATGTATTTGAAGTTCGATCAGCCTGCAGAGACTGTGGGTACTGGGATCCCAACTGAGTTGCCGACCATTACTGCTACTCCTCTCAGCACAGCGACTGGAACTGGTACAGGTTCGGCGGCAGCTTCATCGACTACGGCGGGAGATGATAAGGACAACGGAGCAGCGGGTAGCCTGCCCGGGAACTTGATGTACATGACACTGCTTGCTTTTATCTTTAACGTCGTACTGCTTGCACAGTAACGACTAGAAACTTGACTGCTCTGATTTAATACTAAATAGACTTTGTTTTCTACCTTGGGCTCATTTTTATCACGAATACCGCCCAATAGCTCAGCCTACTTTAGATAATGAGATCCATCGAGAGGTCACGTAAACAATTGCAAGTTGATCATCTTTGGACTCATTGCCAGATGGAACTATATAGACCAATCTAGATCCTCAGCTTTATCGCCAAGGCCGATAGTATTAAAAGAAAGCATGGTATAGGGCTTGCCGACATCAGCGCCACTACCAAACCACTGGGTTAACCCAAAGCCCGCTGATCCAGGAACCTCGTGCCACTAACCGCTGCCACCCGCAACTCTCTCACATTCCTTCTGCATAAGGCAGACAATTCGTACTGGGGCCGAAACACTTTTCGCACTAACACCGGGACCGAGCGAATGGCATGAAGGTTGAGCCTTATTGTCAAAACACTAGACATCGGCCCGACAAGCAAAAAGATTGATCACGCTGGGGATCGAACCCAGAATCTTCTGATTCGTAGTCAGACGCCTTGCCATTGGGCCACGCGACCGTTGCTGTTTGATGAATTAACCGGTCGCCAGCCAAGCCTCATCATCGCCAGCCCAGACTTCCAGAGAGGCCTACTTGCCCAACCAAGAGACATTCAGGGAGGAGTTGTGATCTGAGCCTATGATGTTTCGGTATAGCTCGGGTCTTCTGGCTTGTCTATACCGAAACCCGCCTGCCAATTGAAGCTTCTCTTTACCGCAAGTTGCAACAGCCATATCCTCTCCAAGCAGAGAGCACTCATTCAAAATATCTCCAAACGGATCAAGAATCATGGAGCACCCGCTCTTCAATTGGTCGTCGTCCATACCGATAGGGTTTGAGAAGACGGCGTATACTGCATTGTCGTAGGCTCTTGCGGGTAGCCATTTCATTAGCCATTGTCTGCCTTTCAGACCGTTGAACTCGGCCCGCAGAGATGTTGGATCTTGATGTCGATTAGTCCAAAGCGATGGATCCACGAAACCAGCGCCTGGGCGAGTTGACGGAGTGCACATTGTTACGTGCGGCATGAATATGATCTCTGCACCGAGAAGAGCTGTAGCCCGGACATTCTCGACAACATTGTTGTCATAGCAGATCAAAATACCGCATTTCCAACCAAGAAGGTCAAAAACCACATATTCATTGCCTGGACTTAAATAGGGGCTGATGAAGGGGTGAAGTTTGCGAAACTTGGCTGTAAAGCCTCTGGTGCTGTCGACGCAGATGTATGTATTGTAAATGCGACCATCTTCATCTTTCTCGAAGAGGCCAGCCAGGATAGCGATGCCAAGCTCACGGGCAGTTTCAATCAGAGAGCCTGTGCTTGGACCGGCAGGGACCTTTTCGGCAAGATTAAGCAGTTCTCCTTTGGAGAGACGGCTAGCGAAGGTATAGCCGGTAATCGAGCATTCATGAAATGCAACAACTTTGCATCCGCGATTTGCCGCATCACTTGCCATTCGGCGGATGATGGCTAAGTTTTTATCCTTGCTTCCGGAATAGTTCTCGAACTGAACTGAAGCTATCTTGAGTTGCGACATGTTTGAAGGCGGATTCTGTTTAGCCGGGCTCGATATGCAGAGTTTCTTGACCTAATGTAGGACCATGGTTTAAGAAGTCATTACTATATAGGCGCTGAATGCCTGGAATTGGATGAGCTCTCTCAATGGCCAGAAGAACGTTGCTACGTTACCTGAGGTCACTCGAGCGAGGCTAACATTACTAAACATCTGTCCATGAAGTTAATGCAGCAACGTTACACTCCTTTGTGGTACTGGCCAGCGGAATTATGTGTATGCAAGTCTAGTGGACACTTTCAGCAGCTATCGTATAAGCAGTTCCAATTTAGCTGAGGCGCGCCCTACGGGTGAGTCATCGGCTGTGAGCTTCAATGAGCCGAAGACGCTAAATCATCTGTTAGATAGCTTTGTAGTACTCCGTAGTTCACTTTGTATGGGGAGAGGATGTATTACGAATGACAGGTCCTTAAATCTAGATCCTTCAGCTCATGTCAAAAGCGTTGTAGATACACGATACGGACAGCTTGAAGTAATCCTGGACGATAGTTAGTCCGATTGGCCTCTTGCTTATCCGCATACGCGAGATTCCTTTCGCAGCCATAGAGAACCTACAGCATATTTTGATTGGTCGAGAAAGGGCGTCCCGTTACACGTCGATCTTAGCCTCGTTCTCTACAGCAATGATCTTGGCCGACAACCGTTGGTACATGAAAACGCAGACCATTTTATTTTTAGAGTATCGAGATCGCCCACGGGAGTTACCGGAAGTGAACTTTCTGAGCCCTGTGAGACTCATCGAACCGGGGCCAAAAGTGCAGGATCGCATCATCCAGGAAGCGTGGCGCCTAAGCAACAAGATAATTCGTCTTTGAGGATCCAGGGATAAGCCTCGTTATTTGTACCTTGCAGAAAGGCAGCCGTGGCTGAAAACGCGACAGGTTTAAGAACAGAGTTTCTCGGTCACTGCGCTGGATCCGCGTATTCCTCAAGGAGCAGCAAAGCTCAAGATCTGGAAAGAGGATAGCGAAATAAACTCAGCAAGAGCCCCCTAAGCTAAGGCCATAGTTGCCTGAGTATTTTTAGCACTTATTATAGGGGGATTAAGTTTTCTTTCCCACTCTAGATATTTCAAGAGTTATGCAACACGTACTCTATTTCACTGGTGGCTTGTCGGGTGCCATAGTCGTGTCAACGACGATCAGATGTCGTATTTGCGCCGAGATATCTTGCTCCAGTCCTGCCACTACAAGTATAAATACTCAATTTTTACCATTTTACATTCAAACATCCTTGATTCTAGATAACAGCAAATTAATTCATTAATCCGTGACTTCACAGCTCTGTATGCGGCGATATCCTTCCATCGTTGACCCCGCGCTTCTGGAATGCTATATAAGCCATCTAGATCTAGGTTCAGATGCGGCAGCCACGACGGCCCCGATCAAGCTAGCATCCCTGAAAACAAATACAACTTCGCCAGGGATCGATATTTGCATGCTTGAACTGCCGTCATTGCACAGATAGAAGCCATATCTGTTGCACATACGCCACGATGCCTGGAACTTGCCGTGTACAACCCCTAAAAGAGGTAATTTGATGCAAAAAAGGGCTTTGGGTTTCGGGATTTCTGCGCCACAAGAGCAGATATGTAATCTCTCCCTTGCATAAGAATGACGACCGCACTCTAAAGGACGAGTCCTGGGGTTTGTTTGTTTTGTTTGGGCAACATCTCATTGCTGAATGCTACGATGCTCGTACGTCGAGTATCATACGCGCTTGCATTATGCTTGATACCTGCTGGAGGTTTAGCTCAAGCTCATGAGCTAGAGACACGCGCCGTCGACCCTTTAGTGGGAACATCCGAGTGTGCGGTCAGTATAATTGACTTGTTTGAATCAACCTGAAGCTGACGAGTGTAGAGAACATGTTTCACGAAGACGAACGACACAGGAGCTTTTGAAGGCAGCCAAGCGGAGGACCTCTGCAAAGACAAGTCACTTTATCATGATGTTGAGATATGTGTACAGCACGACTGTAACGTCACCGAGATATGGGGTAAATTGATTTAAATTGTGTGCAGTGGCTTCATTATCAATTGCTGACGCAACAGCTAGACTTCAAGAACAGAACATCCCGCGCATGCGACTGGCCGATCACCGACCGCCGTCAAGAAATTCGAATCAGCTGTTTGACGATAGGTATTCTGGCTATGGTGTTTTTTACTATGAGAGCCGTCTCAAAGATAATTGGATTTGTGCCATATGGGCATGACGATAGTCTGATATTGGCAGCTTTGGTAAGTCGTGCAGTCTGTCGCTTTATGACCAGATCACTGACGACCAACAGCCATTCATCATAGGATTTAACATTTTCTGCCAAATACGTAGGTGATTCTTTCTAATGACGTCCATCTATAATGCTGACACAAGCTGTGCGATGTTAGTCACTTCGAAAGGTCTCGGACTCGATATTTGGTTCGTGGAAGAAGATAACATTCGCACATTTCTCATCGTAGGAGATCATTACCCCGCGCTGTAATTACAAATCTAACAAATCTAGCTAATTTTCGCTTCCGAATTGTCATACGCTATAGCCCTCGCCCTCGTCAAATTATCGATTCTGGCCTTCTTCCTTCGCATATTCCCCGACCAAACGTTCCGCACCGTCGTCCGATGGACGACGATCTTTATCCTAGTCATGTGCCCCATATACCTGGTACTTATCCTCGTTCAACGCAGGCCACTCGATGTGCTTTGGAATGGATGGAGGGATAAGCGTCCGCGAGGCGTTATATTGAGTGCAAATCTCATAGGGATAACTCATGGTGCATGGAACGTCGCTTTGGATGTTTGGATGATGATTCTTCCAATGACTCAATTACTAAAAATTGGGATCAAACTGAAGAAGAAGATTGGAGTTATTGCTATGTTTGGAGTCGGCCTCTTGTAAGTTGCGTCAGATGCTTGTGCAGTAATTCTTGTGCTAATCATTATGATATAGTCTCACGATCGTCAGTTCCGTTCGCATCCCAACTCTGGTAGTATTTTCAACATCACGCAACGTAACCGGTATGGGACCTCCCATTTAACGCACTGGGACCAGCTAACTGTCCACGCAGCTGATTCAGTCGGAATAATAATCTGGTCAAATATTGAGATTTGTGTAGGCATGATGGTAGCATGCATGCCTGGATCACGTCAATTCGTCCGAGACATTATACTTCGCATGAAACGAAGTAGCACGCCCGATGGGTCCAGCACTGAGAATATCTTCATTGAGCGAACGATAGAGACGATCCAGACAGATGTGGATGAAACGGTCACGAGTTCTATAGTGAGAGCGGATGAAGTGCTCTTGTCAAAATGACAACGAATTGTTGGCTGCCGTCACCGCGATGGAGGCCACGATGAGGAGTAATGAGAACAATATCATTTCGGTCTCGATGCATGCAAGACTAATATCTACCAATCTATCCTGATTCCTGATTATAGACTTCGATTAACGGTGCTTATGATTGTTCCCGGTGGTTCACAACAATCGAAGCATTTCCCTTCTCCGTGCCTCCCATCTCCTCAACATCCCCAGTCAAATCCTCAGGCTTGTAGTTGCCAAACTTACGAAGAGCAACACCCTCATTGAACATGCGATCAACCTGTTCCAAAGACTTGCCCTTGCATTCAGGAACGCAAAAGACAACAAAGACAATAGCCAAAGCCAAAATGCCAGCGAAAACGAATCCGACCTTTGAGCCTAGACCGGCATATTGAGGGTACAGCATGTAAGGGATGCTGAAGCTGACGAGGAAGTTGGCTACGACGTTGACGATGGAGGCTGTTCGCTGGGACGCGTCACGAAGTCGCAAGGCGGGAATTTCGGTGGTGATGACGTAGTTGAGAGGGGCAAAAGCGAAAGTGAAGCCGGATCCGAAGAGGGTAAGCATTGCTACGATGCCTGATTTGATACCTAAAGATGGGTTGGGAACTGTTCCGAGAGCACCCATCGTGATAATGGCGCAGAACATCCAGCCAGCGCTGGTTAACAAGAGAGGTCTATAAAGGTCAGCAATGATCAGGTATCGGAGTTGTAAGAATGGCTTACCGACGGCCAGCTCGATCAACGAGATATAGACCAGCGAAAGCTGAGCAGAGATTGACGATAGCGTTGACAATGGTCATGGTGAAAGGGTTGACGGTCCCGATATCTCGGATGAAGATGGCGCCGTATGTCGAGGCAAAAGCTTGACCGGTAGCTTGTTGGAAGAAGTTCATAGCCACAACAATAGCTGTACGCTTCAGATTCTTTCCTTGGAAGAGCTCGAGGTAGTTGCCCTGCTCAGGTTCGTGCTCCAACGCGTATTGAAGAGCAGAAAAGCTCTCGTCGATCTCGGCTTCGGTCTCTTTACCCTGTCGTAGCTTCCCAAGGGCGGCGCGAGCTTCCTCAGTTCGGTCTTTGGTGAGTAGCCACCGGGGAGACTAGGCCTGGTTAGCTTGGGGGTTATCAGTTATTGGGAGGGTTTATTTACCTCGGGGATGAAGAAGATGGCACACATGACGACAACAGGGATGATGAAGAAGAGGCCGAAGGGGATTCGGAATGAGAGATTACCAGAGAGCGTACTTGTTCCTCGGCAGACACATGCCACGATGAGAGTTCCAGACTATCCTTTGTAAGCTTATCTGAACGACACAATGTTGGGAGAACTCACCATCAAACTGAACTGGTATGATCCAACTGCAAAACCACGAATTTCGCGGGGCATAATCTCGGATTGGTAAACAGGAACAACTGCGAGCTCCATACCAATGTAGATATCTGTCGATATGTGTCAGTCACGACTGCTCGGCTGGTAGATCGTAGGACTTACAGTTAAGGATTCTGGTGGCCATGATCTGGTGCTTGCTCGTCGATGTAACAGCCATGATAGCTGGGACCAGCGCCCAAGCACTCATGACGAACATACACCACCGTCGTCCCCAGCGCTCGCTGACAAGACTGCCAATAATGACGCCAGCTCCGAAACCGATATAGTTCAAGCTGTTAAAAAGGGATAACCATGGTGGTGAGATAGCATATTTGCCCGTCTCAGCATTCCAGTCACCGAATTGCTCCTGGAAAGCCTCCATGGCCTGTGTATTGTTGTAAGCTGCATTGTCGAAGCCATAGTTGAAGGTTGACACGGCTATGACTGCGAAAGCAACCGCCAGGTGGCGATTAAAGTGTTGGAGGATTCTGTTCTTTGACACCATTGCGATTGCCTCTGAGGTTGATGATGTCGTGTTGAATTGATCGTGAAGATCTTGACCGGGATGATGCTCTGTTGATATACCCAGCCACTGAACCCTAGAGCGACTCTCCCCCGCAAAACTTTACTATCACGCGTCGACCCGGCGTCAAGATAACGCTGTTCGAGACCTGCAAAGTCTGCTAGCCTGGCCTCTCTCCTGATTTCCCCAGGGAAAGGTCTGGGGTAAGTGGAGTTCCATAGGGTTAGTGCATTTCCGGGCTCGGATGTCGGGCGGAGAGAAATCTGTGCTGGGATTTTGGGAGTAGACCTTGACTATTCTGTTCCGCCCGATTTCCTTTTCTCATCCTGGCCTGTATTGATCGGATGGAAATCGCAATGGAGCCAAGAAATGGATCCCGTATGCGAAATCGCAAGACATCCGAGATATGTGCGCAATGTCGGAACCGCAAGGTACGCGATAGGTCCAAACAACTGAACGTCGGCTAAAGGATTGACTGCAGGTTAGATGCGATGGAGATCCCAGAGGCTGTAACAATTGCAAGAGGCTCAAATTCAATTGTTCTCTCCTGGTTGCGGATCCTGACAACGCGGTAGAGGTGCTGGAAAGACGACGCGTATCCAGGGCATGTATGCCTTGTCGCGATCGCAAGCTGAAATGCTCTGGCCAGAGACCGACATGCTCACGATGTTCGGGTCGAGGAAGTCCTTGCCACTACCCTTCAGCCGCAAGGGCTAACAGTCATGATTCTGGTCCATCACTTCGCGAGCCCTCGATTGCAGCGGGCAGCACCCCGACAAGCCTAGACTCCAACCGCCATGAATCTCAGCCCTCACAGGGCACAAGACAACTCAGTGGCCAACCTTCGTCGGGCTCGATGCCAACATCGCTGCAGACCTCACAATGGTAGGCCATACCACTGTTGCTACTCGTTGTTTCAAAGCTGACTGGGAATAGGGACCTAGGAATAAACAAACAAACCGTCAAGCAACACATCGATGCCTACTTCGACCTTATACACCCGATATCTTGCTACAGTTTTCTCCATAGAGCAACCCTGCTGCAATCATGGTCAAAGAACGAGCTGAACCCATGCATGCTATCAGCCATATGCGGTATCACATCGCGTTTCATCAACCCAGGTAGTGCTGAACACAGAATAATGGCAAAGAGGTGGATTGAAGATGCAGAGGCATACCTCCTCAGGCGAGTTGCCCAGCCTCGGCTATCGGATATTGAAGCATGGCTTCTCGTCACGCTGGACCACTACCTCTCGCAGCGCGTCAGCAAGATGCTTGTCTCAATGGCTCTGACATCGAGGCTCGCCTATATCCTTCGACTGAACCACGAGGATCCGCGTCAGAAGTTCCTAGTGCAGGAGCGTCGACGACGACTGATGTGGGCTATCTATATCATGGACTCGTTGTATTCGAGTGGCAAGACGGAGTTCACTGCCTGTACGCCAGAGACCCTTCACATCCGGCTGCCATGTGCCGAGAAGTCGTTTTCTATGGACGCTCCAGTAGTAACAGTGCCATTGCACTCGAGTTCCCATGAGGAAACATCTAACATTGGCCTTCTTGGCTACTGCATTCGCGTTTTGGACATTCGCAATCGCGTGCAAAGGTAAAAAGCCAAGATTTGCTGCTACATACACTCAGTTAATTGTGACTAAGACTTTCCCTTACAATCACGAATCACCGAGAGCCCATCGATCAATGCCTACTTGCAGTAGAGTCTATCGAAAAAGAATTGCGCCAATTCTCAGCTAGTCTGCCTGAACGATACCATTGGGACCCAGCAGCTTTTTCTCTGCGGGCCTTCTCGCCTTCTCGCACTCCATATCTGATGCTGCATGCTTGGTGGCATCAAACACATTGCGATCTCTTCCGCTTCACCATACCCGGCTTCCGAGAAGGACTGCCAACAGCTGAGATATTACAGCTGTCGCCAGAGTACACCTCAGC
Organism: Fusarium coicis; assembly: GCA_013781345.1. NCBI lineage: Eukaryota > Fungi > Ascomycota > Sordariomycetes > Hypocreales > Nectriaceae > Fusarium > Fusarium coicis. The sequence continues at coordinate 46,405 of JAAOAJ010000376.1, forward strand.
ATGCAGAGAAAAGTGTCTGTACCACGCCATATCTGTATCTAAGATACTCGAGATACCCAAATCGGTCGGAGGATCGGAGCTGATCAGTGATCCTTCAATTGCGATGTGTGCTTTTCACTCTGCAAGGATCATATCAAGGCTTGGACAGTATCCCATGGGCGACATGCTACAGACGGAGCTTGTCGCTCGATTGACTGCTTGTGCTGAGGCTTTAGAAGAACAGGCAGTGATCCTCCCCACAACTGCAATCTTAAAGAAGGGCATTTGTGATCTTGTAAATGATGCACAGCGTGACCGTCACGGGCCTTACGCCTGCCCTTCAATTTGGGAAGAGGAGGAGTCGGAGAGCTACAACGCAACTGGAGATTCTAGAGACATCAGTGGCTCTGGGGTCAGAGAAGTCTTCTCCAAGCACAGCGTGACTGAGACGGTTCAAAAGCCTCACTTTCAGCCCGGTGAGCAAGAAGATGCTGGCCACGGAAGCTCCGCACAGCCAGCTGCCGATATGGCCTTTGGGAACGAACCAGGATCTGCACCAGCGGCGAACTTCATGTTTATGAACGTCTCGCCAGTACCCGAACAAGGCACTCAGGCTCAAACGGAGTTTGGCCTATACCTAGGGGAGGCTGAGCCTCAATTGGACAGTATCTTCAATTTCGGGCTTCACGGACAATACGGGTCGGGGCAGCCTGATGTCTTCATGGATTCGTTCTGGCCTCTTGCAGATACGGATTGGACCATGCCAGATATCGGTAGTATGTAATAATAGGGCTTTTGCTAGCCCTTGTAGTAAATTATACGATTCGTCTTGCTGGATACCCCCCTTTACAAGCTATGCACCGTTCCAGTACATATCCTTCTCCACCCTGAAGCTAACTTCCAAATTGCCACTCGAGCTCCGGACAGAAGCGGTGTATGTTCCCCCTTCGCAAAACCAGCTATCTGATATCTCGTCCCAGACTGCAGTGCTGTATTTGTCCAAAGCCATAAACGTCGTCGCTTCCTGACTTGGATCCAAGAACACCTTCTGAAAGCCAATAAGTGTTCGCACCGGGCGGTGAAATCTCGACTTCTGGCCTGATTTTGCGGCATCGTAAGACACGTAAAGCATCAAAACTTCGGCTCCATCCATCTTTCCTGTGTTCGCCACGTCGACGCGTACACCATCCTCCGCGACACGGATATTGGATATTGAGAATGTTGTATAGCTCAAACCGTGACTGAATCCTGTTAGCAATAGTCTGTGAAGTTTCATGGAGGGAACATACCCGAATTCGAAAGCTGGCTCAATGCCACGAGCATCATACCAGCGATGCCCAACAAAGACATCCTCAGAATAGTATATCCTTCCGTTATCGCTTCCGAAACTCAAGAAAGTCGGTCCATCCTGGAGTCTGCTCGGGAATGTGACAGGCAATCTGCCACTGGGATTGGCTTTGCCGAAAACAATGTCGGCTACCGCATTTCCTGCTTCATTCCCTCCATACCAGCTATGCAGGATAGTCTTTGCTTTGTGACGCCATGGCATCTCAATTGGATTTCCAGCTTGAGTCACCACTACAGTGTTCGGCTGAGCTTCTAGCACTGCGGAGACAAGATCATCGACATACGGTGGTAAGCACATAGAATCTCTGTCCTTTCCCTCCTTCTCAAAGTCTGCATTGAGGCCGACTACAACAAAGGTGTGTTTGCATTTCTTTGCGACAGCGACAGCACGTCTAATACCCTCTTCTGGATCAAGCTTGAGACAGCCGCCCAGGCGACATGCTCCACCTGGTATGGGAATGAAAGAGCCGCCTGTTGTTATAGAAGTCGATGCGCTGCCAGCTTCAACACGCAGTCGATATGTCTGACCAGCTTTCATATCATATGTGCCACGCTCTTCTATCGATCCATGACCGAAGAACATCCCAGCATGGGTTTGTGATGTCGCGTTGTCGATGACAAGATGTTCGTCTATGTATAGCCTCGAGACTCCATAGCTAGCGAGACCAAACTCATAAGTTCCGTTGATATCCGGCTTGTAGTAAGCTGTCATTGACATATAAAACGTCTCACCCTTTTCCGGATGGTCATAGTCCATAAGTTGATACGTAGTGCCTGGAATGCTTTGCTGGTCAAAGGGCTTCCTTGTTTGCGACGCTGACTCTGGCTCGTTGAAGAAAGAGATAGAGACAACTGGCTTTCCATTCTCATCCGTGACGTGGTCACCCGTGAAATATGGCAGCAGGACGTGGCCAAAAACTCCAGGTTCAAAATGCACCTTTGCATTGGATGGTAGTTGGTCCCTGATTCCTTGGAACACCGAGCTGGTATAATATGGTCGTAGATTCGCACTTCCTCCACCACAGGCTGCAGGAAGCTTGGCGTTTGGCCCGATGATAGCGACATCCTCAAAGTCCTCAGGATTAAGAGGCAAGACGTTCTCTGAGTTCTTCAGAAGCACGATACTCTCCGTCGCGAGTCGTCTGTTTAGCGCTCTGTCCTCTGGCGAGTCTCGAGTTGACTCTTTTGTTGATACTCGGGCTGAAATCGTGTTATTGACCAGTTCGAGAACTTTTCTGGCCCGATCATCTATCGTCTTTCGGCTGACTTTGCCTGAAACGACTGCGACCAAGGCCTTCTCAGCACGATGTCTTGAGGGACCTGGCATCTCGATATCCACGCCCGCATTGAGTGCATCGGTGCAGCCATATGTGCCATACCTAGACAGTCAATATGCCGCCATATGATGAGCAGTGGACTACTTACCAGTCACTCATGACTAGGCCGTCGAAACCCCACTCATTGCGTAATATCTCCTTCAGGAGTTTCGTGCTTTCTGACACGTGTACACCGTTGACCTTGTTATATGAAGACATAACAATCTTGGGTTTGGCCTCCCTGACTGCCATCTGGAAAGGCTTGAGATAGACCTCTCTCAACGCCCTCTCAGATATGCAAATATCCGTGGACATCTTGGCTGTTTCTTGATCATTGGCCACAAAATGCTTTAAAGCTGCTGCAGTCCCTCTGCTTTGAACTCCACGAATAATTGCTGTCGCTAACACACCACTTAGATGCGGATCTTCAGAGAAGCTCTCAAAACCGCGGCCATTGAGTGGTCCTCGAACCAGATTGACGGTAGGGCCCAACCAAACATGTGCACCTTTCGCATCACATTCTCGAGACAGCAGTTGACCGGCTGAATAGAGAAGATCGGAATTCCAGGTTGCACCAAGACCAGTTCCACAAGGGATACATAATGCTGAAACGGGGTTAAAGAATCTCCCTCCTCGGGCACCATTGGGCCCATCAGTGCACTTTACAGATGAGATACCACGAGATGGTATGGCTTGAGAATGCCAGAAGTCGGATCCTGTTTGTTGTGAGTAACAGTATACTGAGTGGTTGGCCATGGTAACATACCTGACAGAAGAGAGATCTTCTCTGCTAGAGTCAAAGATGCTAGTGTTGACTCAACATCAATCGGCTGTCTTTGAAGAATGTGCATTTTGTCGGATGATTGTAAGGCTAGAATAAGACACAGACGACAAAGCTAAAGGCATGAACACTCCTCATTTCACTGGAAGCAACAGACCCAAGTTTTTCAGGCTTTGCTCCACGATGAAAACGGCCAAGCGTAGCTGACTCTTGGATTTGCTGGTCTCGGATGTCGGGCGGAGCACTGTTGTGAGCGGTTCCCCGACTTTGCTCGCCAAAGCTCAGCCAAGGGTGGCCTGTTATTTAGTGCCTTTACAATACTGATCTTAGGCGAGCCAAATTCCATGGGTTATTGAAGACTGCCCTGTAAAGCTGATGAATGTACGCATTGTGGAAGACAGCCGCCTCAACTAGCTAAGGGATGTTAACCATTAAATGCAATATTCGTGAATGTTTCGCGAAGAAGCTCTTTATTCGTTGTCCATTCGGAATGGCCAAGCTGCGAATTACTAACTACCCAGACGCGTCCCAATGATGCTCCAAAACCTTACAAAGTAAACAAATTGATACCATCACCCGACTCCCAAAGCTTCTTATTAGCCTTCTGCAAGCTAAATCTCATAAACACACAAGTCGCGACTGACAGCGCCGAGAAGGCCATCATGAGTAGATTGGCTTTGATGTAGCGCGGTCCATCGCTAGCAGGGAAGAAATACGGACTCCAGATATTACCAAGCTGACTGAGGAGATTGATGATGGCAGTAGCGCAAGCACGCTTCTCAGGCGTCTGATTGAGAGTTGAACTAGCCCAACTGAAGACCATGGCGTTGGATGAGAAACAGCCGCAGATGTAAAGGAAGGCAGCTGCATATCTAGCGGCGTTGTTGAGCGTGGCGACGGAGATGATGAAACCGACACAAGCTACTGCTTGAGGAATGGCAATATGATAGCCTCGGTTCTTGCGACGATCGCTGGACCATGCTGTTGCAAAGGCAGTGGCAGTGGCGATGAGATACGGAGGGGCAGTCAGAATGAGCGTAAGAGTTGTGTTGCCGAGCTTGAATCCCTTGACGATGGTAGGGAAGAAGCTGTTGAAGCCGTACGCACTATGGTTGGCCGTAAGCATGATGACCTATTAATTGTTAGCATTCCAGTGTGACCTCTTGTAAGAATTAAACTTACAAAGACCCAGGTTCGGAGGTCCTTTACAGCCATCATCAAACCCGCAAAGACGCCGTGATCAGCATCTGGAAGAGAGACACGGTCTCTGTTAATCCGCTCAACGGCAACCTTTTGCTCGTTGTCAGACAGAAGCCACTTCATAGCTCCAGTCTTCTGTCCAGGAAAGTCAGGAAGCACGAAGAAGGCAATGATAGCAGCCACGAAACTTCCAGCGCCTTCAATGATGAACAGCCATTGCCAACCAGCCATGCCTCTAGCGCCTTCAAGACCTGATAGAACACCAGCAGCAATGAGACCTGAGAAGGCAGTGGCAAGGAGAACACCAGAGTATAGGATGGCGGTTCGAAGTGCAAGCTCTTTGCGAGGATACCAGCAACTGAGCAGGAACATGGCGCCTATTCGAAGTTAGACGATACTTTCGCATTGAGAAGAAGGAAGAGACATGCCTGGGAAGAAAGGTGCTTCTGCGATACCAAGAAAGAATCGGATGACGATCAAGTGAGTGTAAGTGCCAGCACCAGCAGTAGCGGCAGACACAATGGACCACAGAGCAGTCCAGGCTGGGATGTACATCGACGGGCGGGTTCGAGTAAGGAGCATATTGCTAATACGCGTCAGCCTTTGAGCCTCGAATATGATGGAGCTGTTTTACCTGGGGAGCTGCATAAGCATGTATCCGACGTTCAGGATGGACACTGCCACATTGAATTGATTGCCCTTGAGACCAAGGTCTTGTTCAAATGTACTGAGACGCGCTTGACTAAACACGGCAATCAGCGACACTGCTAAGTTTTCAGGCTACTTGGTCAGAACGCACGCGATATTGTTTCGGTCGAGATAGTTGAAGAAGTAAAGCAGCCAGACCATAGGCAGAAGAGTGAAGTCCAGTTTGCGGACCAGGCTCTTCTCATTGGTGTCGTACTGCTCATCAGTCATGCCAAGTCCATTGCTAACGGCTTCTTCAGCTTTGGCTGGCATATCGTCGACGTGCTCTGAAGAGAGGGAAAGATCTTGCTTCTGCTCGTTCATGGCGACAGTCATTCTGCACAAGTATGATACAAGAACTGATGGTTTGCAATGGATGTCTCTGAGCCGAGCTGAAGACTTTGTTGTGAGATTGATTGATGTTATTTCGAGAGCACCAGTCCATCCTTATATCGATTTCACCTCTTGGCTAGTTCTCAGCCAAAGCTTTTGATGCTGGGCTTCCCCAGCCTGTTCCCCAAAGTTAATACCCCGCATTTCCCCAGACTCGTTCGTTGAGAGATCTCGACTCGAGGAGCAATCCGTGAGACGGAAGAGTCCCCTAGAGGGGTTGACCAATAGGAACTAGCCCATTTGAATTATTCCCCACGGGGCGTAAGTAAGTAGCTCGTCTTTCACTCCATGGAACGCGGAGCTGTCCTCTCCACTTCGCATCAAAACAGTCAAGTATCAACTTCTCAGCAGAACGTTACAAGCCAAGCTCCCACTGGCTCTTCGACTTACGGAAATTAGCCATCATGTCATCCCAAGCTCGCGAGCTGCTGCGCAAGTTTACATCATGCGACGTAAGACAACCCCCGCAAGTGCCCATTCCAAACCACTGATCATCTCGCAGATTGGTGATGCGCTGGTCAAGCTCAAGTATCCCAGAGGTGGCTTCCTCAAAGACATCCAATTGCGGTCTGTCGACTCGAAGACTCGTATCTTCGGCCCAGCTGTCACTGTCAAGATGGTTAGGACAAAGAACAAGGATAAGCCCACGCTTGATACGCACTTCGTCGACCATAACGTGAAAGGTGGAGTCATGTATATCCATCAGCCCGTTGATGCCATCTCTGCTTGCTGGGGTGGCCTCATGTCCACCCGCGCCAAGTATCTGGGTGCCGAGGGCGTTGTCATCAACGGAAGAATGAGAGATATCAACGAGCATAAAGAGTTCAACTTCCCCGTACATATCGCTTCCTCATCCTCAATATGATTGAGCTAACCAGGCATAGGTGTTTTCACGGGGCGTGTCTATCTTGGGATCAAACACTTTCACACGTGCCTCGGAGATCAATGTTCCAATTCGGGACGGCGGTGATTTGTGGATCAACCCGGGCGACATTCTTGTTGGAGACGCTGATGGTGTTGTATGTGTTCCTCCGTCTCTCATAGAGCAAGTCGTGGCTTTGTGTCAGGAGCGCGCTGAGATTGATGAGAAGATGTTTGCCGAGCTACGTAACGGTGCGGCCATGGGGGATTTGATTCGAACTATCCATAAGGATAAATAGACTTCACTTTAGAGATTGGCAATTCGTACAAGGAATTGATTGTTAGAATAAGTATCCATGGCTCTTTACTCTAGTCTATGCTACAGTAACTCCAAGGTTATCAAAGTGAGTGAACGATAGTAAAATATGAAGATAAGGTTAGAAGACGACCTCAGATTGAATCTCTCCATAAGATAATCTATAGCCATTGTCTAGCCAAATAATCTCTTTGGATTATCTACCATCAGCATGTGCCATTCCTGATCTGACAGCCACTCCCTTAGACTCCACAGCCAAGCCTCATCATCGACCTCCAGAAATGGTGTCTCCTTCATGGCTTCTTCATGACTTCGTACCTTCATTCTCGGTGTATGCGGCCAGTCACTACCCCAAATGACCTGACGCGGGTTCGTATCTACAAGGGCTCGCACAAGGAACTTCAGATCGCTATATCTTGGGCTCTGCTCACTGACGCGGTATGGAGCGCTAAGCTTAACGCAGAGAAGGCCATCTTTGATGAGCCGTAAGATGGGTGCAAATCCTGGCTGTTGAGTTGGGCTTTGTCGGTACTGAGCTGGAAGCATACTGGGTGCCTTCAGCAGCCCAAAATGATCTGTGATGAGGGGCCGGCCTGCTGCAGCCACCTCTTCTCGAACAAACGGTTCCAGGGTATCCCAGAAGTCCGTGCGGATAGTTGTCATTGTGAGACTCCAAGGAAGGGATAGACGAGTCACCCGTTCAAGGTATGCACGGAGAGTCTTCTTCTGAAGCTCGACATCTTCCATTGCGTTATAGTGATAGAGATTCACACGGAGACCACAGATACCTGCAGCCTGCATATCTCGTATCTCATCGTCGGTGGTATTTTCGGGATCGATAACGCCGACGCCTGATGTACTAGACTTCCCCAGCTGGGTGACGAAAGTCTTAAGAGAAGTGCAGTCATCGCCATACGATAGACCATGGGTAAGCACGGAGTTGGTGATGCCCAGCTTCTGTCGGAACGTCTTGAAGGACTGGACTGTTGCGGCGGGGGGCGTCAGGTGGCGGGTCGGACTGTAGGAAAAGGTTGATGCTGGCATAATGTTAGCCCAGGTCTCGGGCGATATGATACAAAGAGACCATACGCTCGAAAATATGATGGTGGGTATCCCAACCGCCGTTAGGGAACAGCTCAGCTTTGGTGGACTTGGTCAGAACTTGGGTAGCCATATTTCTGCGTTGGGTGATACAGATCCCACGAAAGATGATTACAGGGAGAATAGAGAGATTGCTTCAGCTTATGGGCCTAGTCCGGCCCCTTCTGAGCCTTTTAGTTAATAATGGAGATCATTTCTTCGGTAGCGCGTCGGTCCTGGAATCATCCCGATCAGCAGTGGCGGGCGTCGGAGCAGCCCATATTGGATCTAGCCCGATCAGACATGCACTGGAGCGGAACGGGCTGTTCCTTGTGCTGAAAGTGTGAGCTCCACAGGAGCGGCATGGGGGGCTGCCGGCCAATTGATGGATTGATAGTCTTAATTGATTCTAACATTTACAAGTCTATATTGTCTCAAGTACAGCAGAAATCCGGCATCTCCAGAATGGAGCCTCCAATCCTCATCGCTTAGTTCTACCACCACTGGTAGGGAGGCCGGTGAACCGACGAAAGTCTTAGGGCTAAGGGGGAGGCGTGACTCCATTGACAACACTGAAATCCCATTCCGATCGAGTAGGACACATATCTACTTGAGAGTCCTTCTATAGAGGCTTCGTTGAATCTCCAAAAAGGCAAACATACACATCGTATGCCTATATACCATTAGACTTCAACTTAGAAACAGAGTCTCGTCGGTATACGTACGGTCCAACCCGTAGAAAACTCGGTACCCATCCCTGGAAAATCCAGGCAGGTCCTTCAACACGGAATGCCTCCCTTACAGTAGCTACCATACCTGTCCCAGCTGTAGACGTGGAAGACATGGCCCTTGTTTTTAAAACATCTAGAGGATTAGTCACTGTTACCGCGATTACAGCGGCTAGAAATGCAGAAGTAGCTTGTACAGCGGGTGTTTCTTCCGAATTTTGGTAGTCGAGGATGGACTTTTTGATCATATCATAGCTTGCAAGCTGCCCTGCTGTTTGTGTCGCAGCGCGTGTGCAGTTTGGCAGCCATCCTCTCATGTAAGCGCCAATACCTTCTTCCCGTACCAGTCGCACCATACCGTCGCCGACGTGGCGATAGTCGTACCGTCGGTGGGCTGGGAGCGACCCATCATGCTGCATTCTCACATTTAGAACATCCGCAAAGTTGCCGGCTATTCCACCCGCAAACCCGGAACACCACGCTGTGGCCAGGAGAAAATGACTGCTGGGAAAAGGGCCAGCTTTCGACTTAAGTTCTTCGTATATTCCAAAGCGGATGCCTGAATATGTGAGTTGTCGCACGACTGATGCTGTTAGACCACTGTATAAGCCTGATACACCTTCATCACTGATGATGATCTTGACGGCGGAAGCAAACGACGGGGCCACATTTACTGTTCGTGTCTGCAAACGGACCTTGACTGGTAGACTTGCGTTAGTTCCATTCCAAGTGAAAAAGACGTTTTACTGTACCAAGATCAAGAGGATGAGTGACACAAGCGGCTAAAGCGCTGGCACTGCCGCCAAACCAGAATGGATATTTGATGTTGCTCTGTAGTGCACTTTTCGTATCTGTTGAATTGTCGGACATTGTCTCACAACCTCCGGTCCGCTATATGTATCTTGGATCTTCGAATCGTCAAGGTCGGAAAATTGCTCGTCCATCTCAGCAATGCTATCATGGGAAGCAAAGTATTTCATCTGAAAGCGAATCGTTCCCATATCGCTTTTAAAGAGAACAATTCGGAACTCGGGTTGCATCAGTTTTCGTCGGCGGATTGTCTGTTCGCCGATCAGGGGAACGAAGGATTCGGCGACTGTTCGCTTATTTTTCACCCGGACAATTATGAGCAACTGTGGGCCCTTTAAAGGTTTCAATCCGTCGAGGGAGTTCAAAAGCAAAGTGCAAGGGGACTAAGCAAGTCAATTTGGTGTGCGTATATTCCTTCTGTCGGCCCTCACTTATACCGGGGACAGTAGATGCTCCATACTAAGTTTCCAATGTATGACCACATGACCGCCTCGATATATGTGGGAAGATCCTGAGACAAACTTAGGTCGGCCTTTGTCTTTGCGACAATGTCACGGAACTGATCGATGTTCTGTACAATCTCACGTCGACAAACCCCTTTCGCCTCTTCCTCCCCAATAGCACTCTGTTTCATGATGACCCAGATTGCGTTGAAGACGTAGTCCTGCCCCATATCCTCAGCTGCCCTTCGTTCTTTATCCCATGAGTAGAGGTCGTTCGTCAATCCTAGTGCGGCATATCCTGGCCTTGCTAGGCTCATGCATAGATCGTATTCTTCGTCGGGGATGGTAAGTCCCATACCAAAGGTTAACGACCCGAACCAGATTCTATTGTTGTAAGCCGAATACACATCTCATCAGTTTCTTTGCTTTTTTCGTACAGTTCGCCTGCGTCTATAACCCGTGCTGGAATATACTCCTCCAAGGTCTCAAAAGGCGACATTCTTGTTCGGGATGCTAACTGAACAAAGCTTGCCCATGCCGTCATCGTCGTAATTGCCCGCCTTTGATCGATGGCCATCATTTCTGAGAATATTTGTGCCTGGAGCTTTTTCTCAGGACGGCTTCGGGCATCGGCCTCAAGTGCAGGGGTCACAAACGGCTGAAGAAAACTATCAAGACTTTTTGTCGACTTTTTGAGTTCAAGCATTTCCATGTCATCTATAAAGGTTTAGTATTTGTTCTCATTGACGGAAAAGTAAAGATTCAAACCGTCATAGAGGAAGGCAAACTCATTTGCATACGAAATAATCTCAAGCCTTTCCGGGCGACATTCGGGAATCGTTACGCTAATGAACCCATACGGGTCGGCCAATCCGCCCTTGTACCCATGTACTGGACGTACATAGCGAGACCAATCCTTCTGGGCTCGAAGTGCTCCATCGACCTCCTTCAGCGAGTCCCTGTGCATTCGTAGAGGTATGTCATGATCCAAGCCTTGCGTCTCATAGAGCGAGGCCTTGACTTCGTCAGAATAACAAAAGTCCATGTCTCGAGTCCCAAAAGTGCAGAGTTCTTGTCGGACCTCTTATCTCTAGTGTCCATTAGGTATACTAAATAATAGACATGATCCCGCTTGATTCTTATCAATATTCTCATGGGCATTTATATCATCGGCCTGAAATGGTCAATGAGCCGGTCAACCTTGACCCAAAGAGTCTGATCATCCGTTACCAACCATGTTTAGGGACACATCGCCGCAGCGCCAACTTGAAGATAAATCTTTCCATCAATAGCCTAGGCTAGGAGAGGAAAGTCCTGACAACTCGGGCCTTGATTCTAAGTGGCAAATAGATCTAGTCGATAAGCATACCTAAGTCTCGGATACCTTTTTGCGGGATTTATTCTGGCACTCTATCACGGTCTGATGTTCGCTGGCCCTTTGAGAGCAGTCTATCAGGGATTTCCAATCATAATATACGCAAATATTTCTCTAGAATGTCATGTTGTTCCTCCTTGAACCATCGGTCGTCACTGCTCCAGTGCTGTTACATCTCAACATCATTGATCGACATGATGGATCGGGATCCTTATAGGAAGCATGGAAGCACACTGTATATATTTTAAAAGATCTAATAAGTTTCAACATCATGTTTTCAAACCAATGTCTGCATGAGAATGTCAATTGCATCAAGCTCGTCGTTGTAGTTAGCTGTCTGCTGTTTCTCACACGTGACACGCTCCCCAGCGGGGTCATCCACTCTCATCATGAGCAATTGTCGGCTTCACCAAACATCCAGCGACACCAGCCAACCACGTCGTCTGCCTGTAGTCACCGCTGTATCCTTACAAAATCTCATGGCTACGCGTATCAATGCCCCTAAAAAGGTCCGCCTGGCCTGTCGACGATGTCGGGTCCGTCGCATCAAGGTAAGAACCAGCGCTGCCTACAAATCAAACAAATCAAATCCACGATCATATTTAAGATATTTAATAGTCTCTAGTACTAGATTTATTATTTAA